>JAMZAV010013278.1:0-12692 GCA_024449915.1 Sweltsa coloradensis | reverse complement strand
TTTACTATTTTACCTAGGAGAGTATTTCCCGCCCAACCTAATCAAGAATTTTTTTATCGTTTAGTTTCGGTTAATGGCACCGAAAACGCGAAGGCCGTGTTCATTTTATATTGTGAGACGGGACTCATGAGGTCTTCACATTCCTGTTGCTGTTAACAGTGGCGGTTCTAGGCCAGATTCATAAGGGGTGAAGTGTTTTTCACACTAGGAAAACGCCTAAGTCCCGCCGCGTTGTTGGATGAGCGTAATTGGTGCATTGAGCTGCCATGTGTTTATGCGAATTTTCTGTTGTTCTGTGGCAAAATCATTACTTAGTTGAATTTTTTTTAAATTAAATTAAATAAAATTAAAATTAACTTAATTTTTTTAATTTTTATTTAATTAATCGTAATTGTTAAAAAATCGTAAATTGCGATTTTCATAAGAAATAATTTTTCGATTGCGCTCAAATTTTACACTAATATATTAATTCATAAAATAAAGGTTCTGCGAAAAAAATATTACGTTCGGATAAAGCATGTAGGTGTTATAAGTCAAAGAGTTGTTTAAAAAAGAAAAAACCTGTAAAATTTCGATTTTTATGATAAATATTTTTTCAATTGCGCTCAAATTTCACAAAAATATCTAAATTCATAAAATAAAGGTTCTGTGCAAAAATCATTAAAATCGGATAAAGCATGTAGGTGTTATAAGTCGAAGAATTTTTTTAAAAATTGAAAAAAATCGTAAAATTGCGATTTTCATGAGAAAAAAATTTCCGATTGCGCTCAAAAACGTGGCAGTTCTAAGTTCAGAGATTTCGAAGGCCTCCATAAAATTTCATCGCAATCGGATTATCGGTTTAGCCGGAATCGTGTGGACAAACAGACAAAAATACAAAAAAAAAGAAAGAAAGAAAAAAAAAACATTCCGGATTTTTTTCTCCAGTGTAGTGAAATGGAATCTTCGCTTCGCTCGCTACGCTCGCTACGCTCATCCAATCATTATTTCATGAAACGAAAAAGAACTTAAAAATAAGTATCGTTTCTAGGGGGCTGCGGCGGGGGATGGGGGAGATCGGATTTTAAAGAAAACAGTAGAGGGTAGGTCCTAAAGTTCTTCCATTGGCAGTGCCTCGTATCGCCGAAGGCGAAAACATTTGTGTGTATTCAACTTTTAAATGCCTTAAAACACGTCAAACCTCGAAAATGGCATAGTAGGTGATGATGGTGGATGGCGACTGCCCCAACGCCTCCCCCCCCCTGTATCCGCCACTGATTGTAAACGTATTTGCCATCTCTCCGGACGCGAAGAACGTTCAGAACAGGCAGACAATACAAAGGTCGAGAGACGGCTGTGTTGATCCTAGGTATGTTTTGGTGAGACCCAGAGTAATTGTTAAACTGAATGTTCTGCAGTACCAAGAGGTAGCAAAATTGTTAAAACCATAGGACATTTAAATCAAATCTGTTATCTTTGTAACATGCAATGAGGGTTTCAAAAACTTCGACGTTCCAGTCATGAATTTCTCTACATGCTGCAAATGATTAGTAGGAGCAGTGGATATCGTTTACGTCGAATGTGGTGGTTTACATTATAGTTCCAAATTATTATTAAAATTCGAATAAATGTATTTGTTCACTATGATTGTATTTTAAAGTTGAAATGAGAAAAAATAATCTTCGAATGTTTTTTGAACGAGTGAGCGTAGCGAACGTAGTGATTTCCATTCGACTTAAACGGCCCTAATTGTTTTTCTGCGTGCGTGCGTGTTGTGTGTGTGTGTGTGTGTACGTTGAAAATCAGCCGAATCGCTGAACAGATTGCGCTGAAATTTTAAACAGACATCCGTACGAGTTTATTGAGAACTGCTAACAAAATCAGCAAGATTCATTGCGATTTAAACCTACAAGAAATGATAAACTGAAAAATAGACATCCAATGTTTAGGAATTATTTTAACGACAATGTTTTAGATTTTGAAAATATATTTTTTGTTTGTTTTTCACCTGGCCGTGTAATGCCGTGCCCATGCAAGGTCTGTCGAATGTTAGACGTCAAGGTACCCCCAAATTCCGCTCGTAGATTGAGTAAACCTTGCAATATTTTCACGTATTTCGTACTGGCTATGTTTACCATAGTAGGCCCTATTGCCACAGATGATGGACTACACTGCGTTATATGAATTTCAAAACATGTTTAATTATTTTTTTTAATACAATCTAGAAATTACAAAATCTTTCCCGACCAGGGGATTGAACCCACGTCTCCCACATTTCGGCTACAAGGGCGCTTTAGCCAACTAGACTAGGGAAACGCCAAAGTCGTAGTAAGACGAGTGAGCGAGTCATGTGGTGAGTACCCGCCGACCCGGGAACATTTGCATTTAAGTTTGATAATTATATTCGTATAAATAATAGGGTATTGGTGGAAATCACTGTGCCGGAGGTTGCTGTTGTTGGCACTTGGCAGTCTTCAACTGAATATTCCGTGTGACTGCCGGGTCTTGCTTAATGGTAGATTGTTGTTCCGGGAGTTGTGTAAAAGTTTAGGCCATAGTTTAGGCCAAAATGCTCCACTGTAGCCTATGATAGGCTATAGGGAGGTCTAAGGTAAGGGGAAGAAAAGAAATGTTACCGGGTACTCAACACATGGCTCACTCACTCGTCCAACAACGACTTTGGCGTTTCCCTAGTGTAAATGAAGATTTAACTCAATACTATGTTAATAGTAAAGATAGACCTAGTTTTTTTTATTCGGAAAATTTGGAGAAGTGCTGCGCACCCCTTCAAACAGTCCAAAGAGTTCATCAGCTCCCGAGCACCCACGGAGTCGTTTCGATGCCCGGCACCGAAAACCTGACAGAAAGTTGTTTCGAACGTTTCCTTCGGGTAATAAGGCGAATGCTAGAAATCTAGATATTCCCTACGAACTATCCCCACATCCTTAAACTATTGTAAATTATCTGAGGGTCAAAATTTGTCACAGATCCGGTTTCCCACGGTCAAAAAAAATTAACTAAATTTTATATAACGACTAGAACACCTGAGCCCTGCTTTAGATCATGTTCAACACACACAATTTGTGTTTATAGGCTATGCTCGTTGTGATATATTCCAAATAATTGTACCAACTAACAATGATCATTGAATAATAACAAATAAAAATAAATGTCATAACTCATCATTGCAAAACCTATAAGTAGGCCAAATGAGTCAGCACTTTGACCTGCAAAAATCTGTCAGTCGCTTTCGACAGATACCCGATTAAATTTATTACCCTATATCTGTGTACTAATTAAAGAGCTCTCCAGGCTATTCCCAACCACAAAAATACATATTATTACACCAAAGTATTAAACAGTCATTATATTATACCTATTGTTTAAAAGGCCGGAGTTAAAATGTCCAGAAACTATCTATTCTTCAGATGTCCACGAAACTATCGTTAACATTAATAATCCTGTCAAATAAGATCGTATATTGACGTTTGGAGGAAAAAATTGCGATGTCGCTGAATTTTTGCAGAGACTTTCCTTATATAATACTTATCAACATACTAAAACTCCCCTACAATCGGACTGGAGCTTCGGCCGCCATATTGGAAAATGGCAGCCAAAAGGTGTTTGTTATCGAATATCTCCAAATTGGTTTGAGATAGACAAAATATCTCAATGGCAAAAATATTCCCCATTTAATTCCCTACAAAACAGGTGTCTTCTATAGTTTTGACAGGGGCAACGGTTACGTCACAAATTCGTGGTTTATATGTTGCTCATTGGAGTACCAGCTTATTTCCAAATTTTCACGCCCAGCATCAAACAATGCCCGGTAAATCCGTAAGAAATCGATTTAAATACAAAAGGACTTTTGTACGGGGTTCATGAAAGCTTCCATTAGTATTTTAAAAAATCAGGTCTGCGAAATCGAATTTTGCATTTACCCGGAATTTGGATTTTTCCAATGTTGACATTTCCTCAAAAATGCCCTTTTTGACTGTCCATTATTAAGCACTAAATAGAATTGGAGGAAAAATTCTTGGTACGCACATTGAAATGACTTAAACATTGATCCGATTACAGCCAAAGTTTAAATCCAATATGGCTGCTAATTCCTTATATCCACAACATCAAAGTGAATTATGTAACAAAAAGAGTGTAAAAACAGCACGAAAACAGTATTCATATTGTGAATATAAGGAATAAGCAGCCATATTGGATTTAAACTTTGGTTGTAATCGGATCATTATTTAAGTCATTTCAATGTGCGTAGAAAGAATTTTTCCTCAAATGAAATTTAGTGCTTAATAATGGACAGTAAAATATGGCATTTTTTAGGAAATGCCAACATTGGAAAAATCCAAATTCCGGGTAATGCAAAATCCGATTTTGCAGAACTGATTTTTTAAAATACTAATGGAAGCTTTCATGAACCCCGTACAAAAGTCCTTTTGTATTTAAATCGATTTCTTACGGATTTACCGGGCATTGTTTGATGCTGGGCGTGAAAATTTGGAAATAAGCTGGTACTCCAATAAGCAACAGATAAACCACGATTTTGTGACGTAACCGTTGCCCGTACCAAAACTATAGAAGACACCTGTTTTGTAGGGAATTGAATGGGGAATATTTTTGCCATTGAGATATTTTGTCTATCTCAAACTAATTTGGAGATATTTGATAACAAACACCTTATGGCCACCATTTTCCAATATGGCGGCCGAAGCTCCAGTCCGATTGTAAGGGAGTTTTAGTATGTTGATAAGTATTATTTAAGGAAGGTCTCTGCAAAAATTCAGCGACATCGCAATTTTTTCCTCCAAAAATTCTTATTTGACAGGATTATAAAGGTATCTGAGTTATACATAGTAACCTTGAATTAAAACACATCCCTAAAAACAAGCAAATGCCATGAATTGAACGTCCCATGGGTTTTTATTACGTCCAAACATGGATAACGTGCAGTTGTCAATCGCTAAAGTTGATTGCAGTCAGCACAAAGATGACAATTATTTAATCTGCATCTGACAAGAAGGTGACAGCTGTTCAATACACCTTAAACTATTCTGACAGGGAGGTTGCCTAGACCTTGATGCCCTGATCAGTGACAGCTGTTCAATACACCTAAACTATTCTGACAGGGAGGTTGCCTAGACCTTGATGCCCCTATCAGTGACAGATGTTCAATACACCTAAACTATTCTGACAGGGAGGTTGCCTAGACCTTGATGCCCTGATCAGTGACAGCTGTGCAATACACCTAAACTATTCTGACAGGGAGGTTGCCTAGACCTTAATGCCCCTATCAGTGACAGCTGTCCAATACACCTTAACTATTCTGACAGGGAGGTTGCCTAGACTTTAATGCTATTCCACGCGTTTTTCTATTTTCCAAAATATGCTACTAAGTCAAAATATAGGTAATGGCTTTGAAACATGGCTATTTTAGAAAATCAAAAATATTTTTTCCAATTTTTCTGATCCGGTACACGTGCCAATATAGCCACCTCAAAATAATTTCAAACTTCATTCGCCAGGGCACACCATTCAACGTAGGGTGTTGTGCTTTTGTGACATTAATTTTCTACTGTTTTTCTTTGGGACTGACTGAGAGAAAACAGATTTATTTTAACAATTGTCTTTCCTGCGAAGTTTTTTCGTTTGGCGTACAAATCGGTAAAAATACCGCCAAACGAAAAAATTCTCTGGAAAGACAATTGTTAAAATAAATCTGTTTTCTCTCAGTCAGGTCCATAGAAAACAGTTAAAAATTAATGTCACAAAAGCACAACACCGTACGTTTGAATGGTGTGGCCCTGGCGAATTGAAGTTTGAAATTATTTTGAGGTGGCTATATTGTGCCGTGTACCGGATCAGAAAAATTTGGAAAAAATATTTTTGATTTTCTAAATAGCCATGTTTCAAAGCCATTCACTATATTTTAACTTAGTAGCATATTTTGGAAAATAGAAAAACGCGGTGGGAATAGCCTTAATGCCCCTATCAGTGACCGCTGTCAATACACCTTAACTATTCTGACAGGGAGGTTGCCTAGACTTTAATGCCCCCATGAGTGACAGATGTTCAATACACTTCAACTATTCTGACAGGGAGGTTACCTAGACCTTGAAGCTCCCATCAGTGACAACTGTCTAATACACATAAACTATTCTGACAGGGAGGTTGCCAAGACCTTAATGCCCCTTTTAGTGACAGCTGTCCAATATACCTTAACCAGGGTGTCTACAAATTAACCATTACAAAATTCCCTGACTTTTCCAGGTTTTCCAGATGGAAAATAATATTTTTTCCAGGCTGCAAATTTGTCTTTCCCGCGCATTCTTATGAAGAAAAGGTTGTTAATAAATTCAATGTTGATTTCGGAGGGAATTTTAAACACCAGAAAAGGCAAAATAATTAAAAAATTGTTTTTAAAATTGAGAATTTCTATTTTCAACAACAAAAAAGGTATTGAAATTACTAAAATATTGACTTTTTTACATTTCTTGTAAAATTCCAGAAAAAAATACAAAATTCCCTGACTTTTCCAGATTTATTAAATTCCCTGACAATTCCAGGTTTTCCAGGTTTTCCAGTCTTGTAGACACCCTGCTTAACTATTCTGACAGGGAGGTTGCCTAGACCTTAATGCCCCTATCAGTGACAGCTGTGCTATACACCTAAACTATTCTGACAGGGAGGTTACCTAGACCTTATGTCCTCATCAGTGACAGCTGTGCTATGCACCATAACTATTCTGACAGGGAGGTTACCTAGATCTTATGTCCTCATCAGTGACAGCTGTGCTATGCACCTTAACTATTCTGACAGGGAATCAGCGGTTTAGCCGAGCTCGTTTAACCGGTTCCCACTCGAACACCGAAGTTAAGCAGAATCGGGCGTGGTCATGGGTAGAGTGGGTGACCGCTCTACCCTGAAACTCACGTATACCGCTGGTTAGAGCAGATGGAGGGTTCGAAAGCTAGTGTAACGGCTTCGTTCTCCTCGACGTCTGCTCGGCAGTCCGGGTTAGTGGAGGAACCTACATGACCGTCAAAGTTACACCGTCCTTTCGGATGGGACGTTAAACCGTTGGTCCCCTTGGTACTTTTCGAAAGGAGTAGGCTACGTGCCGGTACCGGGTTTCCCCTCCGCCCTTCTGTTCATACTTCATCCTCATCTATCACCACTCATCGTCTCGATTAGCCAGAGTGCATAAATATGAGACGTTAAGCAATATTCAATCAATCAATCAATCAATTTTCTGACAGGGAGGTTACCTAGACCTTATGTCCTCATCAGTGACAGCTGTGCTATGCACCTTAACTATTCTGACAGGGAGGTTACCTAGATCTTATGTCCTCATCAGTGATCGCTGTGCTATACACCTAAACTATTCTGACAGGGAGGTTACCTAGATCTTATGTCCTCATCAGTGACAGCTGTGCTATGCACCTTAACTATTCTGACAGGGAGGTTACCTAGATCTTATGTCCTCATCAGTGACAGCTGTGCTATGCATCTATACTATTCTGACTTGGAGGTTACATAGACCTTATGCCCCCATCAGTGACAGCTCTACTATGCACCTAATCTATTCTGACAGGGAGATTACTTAGGCCTTAATGTTCTCATCAGTGACAGCTGTGGTCACTCACAAAACTCGCAGACACCGCTGTGTGTTTATTTCTGCAGCCGTTAGTTTACAACAAGGGAAACACTTTTGCAAACTTTAGTAAAATTAATTAATTTACAATTGACATTTTGTTGTATTGGTTTTCGCCTGAATGTTATTAAAATGTACTAAAGTTACTAGCAATCCAGAGTGGAAGTTAATGAATAGTTAAGGTGACCAGACGTACAGGTTTCAGAATCTTGTACCGGTGTCCCGAGAGACTCATTTAAATGACGTGTTTGTACCGGTTTGCAATTTCGGGGAGAAAGTGTCCTGGTATCTTCTTAACTATACCGTGCAAGAAAGGATAATATTTTACCTCTAAAAATACACTCCTCTGATAAATACTAAAATAGTAAAAACAATGAAATAGTTCTTCCACTTCCAAGAAGATAATTCATTTTCTCTAGGGTCGTGCGACTATTATTAATGATTTTGGTGGAGGTGCCGGGTCCCGCACATGTGTGTACGCGTAAAAATCATTAGGCCTATTTTTGGCGCTACCTTATCATTGCTGATTACTTAGCCATTTTTTTAACCTGAGGTCTTTTGAAACATATTTATATTCATTTAAGAAGTTTTGAACTCTTTTTGGGCACAAATAATTATTAAAATATGTCACTATAATGTTTGTTTCAACATTTTCATGTAATATCACTTACTGAATGTCATAGCCTAGCAGAAATATTTGTGCTTGATGCTTGATCATTAAAATGATCTATAGAGAGGTTACATTCTTAAACTAGGAAAACGCTTCAGTCCTGCCGCGTTGTTGGATGAGCGTAATTGGTGCATTGAGCTGCCATGTGTTATGCGGATTTTCTGTTGTTCTGTGAAAAAATCATTACTAAGTTGAAGATTTTTTTTCAAATTAATTTATATGAAATAAAAAATAAACACTTTTTTTAAATTTTTTTTAAATTTTTCGTAATTTCAAAAAAGAAAAAATTCGTAAAATTGCGAATTTCATAAGAAATAATTTTTCGGTTGCGCTCAAAAACGTTGCAGTTCTAAGTTCAGAGATTTCGAAGGCCTCCATAAAATTGCATCGTAATTGGAGTATCGGTTTAGTCGGAATCGTGTTAACAAACACAATAACACATACAGTAAAAAAAAAGAATAAAATTCCGGATTTTTTTCTCCAGTGTAGTGAAATGGAATCTTCGCTTCGCTCGCTACGCTCATCCAATGAGTGGAATACATCGTTCTTTCCATTTTATCCGGCCAAGAGTAGAATAACTTATGTTTTTAGAATTCACTGTGAACCGATTTCAATTAACACACAACACTCCCACCCACGAATCTCATATTGGCATAAATCTTCTGTACAATACACTAGTTTTTTAATTCTAGGAAGCTTCGCAAACGCTTTTTCAGGCGCGTTGTTGGATGAGCGTAATTGGTGCATTGAGCTGCCATGTGTTATGCAGATTTTCTGTTGTTCTGTAAAAAAATCATTACTTCGTTGAATTTTTTTTAAATTAATTTAAAATAAATAAAAAATAAACTTTAATTTTTAATTTTTTTAATTAATCTTAATTTAAAAAAAGAAACAATCGTAACATTTCGATTTTCGTAAGAAATAACTTTTCGATTGTGTTCAAATTTCACACGAATATCTCAATTCATAAAATTATGGTTCTGTGAAAAAATCATTAAAATCGGATAAAGCATGTAGGTGGAAAAGTCGAACAATTGTTTTAAACTAGGAAAACGCTTAAGTCCCGCCGCGTTGTTGGATGAGCGTAATTGGTGCATTGAGCTGCCATGTGTTATGCGGATTTTCTGTTGTTCTGTGAAAAAATCATTACTTTGTTGAAGATTTTTTTTAAATTAATTTAAATTAAATAAAAATAAACTTTAATTTTTAATTTTTTTAATTAATCGTAATTGGATGAGCGAAGCGAAGACTTCAATTTCACTGACCCCCAAAAAATTTAGCTCGGGTGTTTTTTTTTGTTTTTTTTGTCTGTTTGTTCGCTCTCTACCGGGCAAACGGCATATCCGATCTTGATGAAAATTTGACAGGACCTTCGAAATCTCTGAACTTAGAGGTGTATTGTTTTTGGGTACAATCGAAGAAATATTTCTCATGAATATCGTACTTTTACGATTTTTTTCAATTTTTGTGCGATATTTTCGTGCCATTTGGGCCAATTCTGACCAAACGGGTAGGGCTACAACGTTCATATTGTACATGGACATTAAGGTTATGGTGATGTAGTACCTTTTGAAAGAAAAAGTTGAAAAATTTAGCCAGAATCTATAGAAATAAAGCTTTTAATATAAGTTTTTTTATTTTTTGTGCGATATTTTCGTGCTATTTGGGCCAATTCTGACCAAACGGGTGGGGCTACAACGTTCATATTATACATGGACATTAAGGTTGTGGTGATTTAGTACCTTCTGAAAGAAAAAGTTGGTAAAGTTAGCCAGAATCCATAGAAATAAGGCTTTTAATATAAGGTTTTTACGGTAAATAATAACAAATAGACAAGAGACAATAGAAACTTGACAACAATCACCTACAATGCGTAGGCAGCAAAACAAAGCATTTGCAAAAGTAAAGATATCCCACGGAAACTAAAAACTTTAAAGAAAGCTCATCCATCAACGCGGCGGGACTTTAGCGTTTTCCTAGTTTAAAAAAAGAAGAAAATCGGAAAATTGCGATTTTCATAAGAAATAATTTTTCGATTGCGCTCAAATTTCACACGAATATTTAAATTTCATAAAATTAGGGTTCTGTAAAAAAATAATAAAATCGGTTAAAGCAGTGGGTTTTTTTTTAAGGAAAAATTTTTTTTTAAATCAAAAAAAAACGTAAAATTGCGATTGTAAGAAATAATTGGATGAGCGTAGCGAGCAAAGCGAAGTTTTCCTTTCTACTACACTGGAAAAAAAAAAATCCGGAATTTTTTTTGTTTTTTTTTTTTTTTTCTGTTTTTTTGTCGTTTGTCCGCACGTTCGGCTAAACCGATACTCCGATGGGAAAAAATTTTATGGAGGCCTTCTAAATCTCTGAATTTTGAACTGCCAGTTTTGAGCGCAATCGGAAAATTATTTTCATGAAAACGCAATTTTACGATTTTTTTTTGATTTTTTAAAAATTTTTTTGGGGACTTTTAAACCTACAGTTTATCCGATTTTAATGATTTTTTAAAAGAACCTTATTTTTGAATTAAAATATTTTTGGGAAATTTGAGGCAATTGAAAAAATATTTATCATAAAAATCGAAATTTTACGGGTTTTTTCTTTTTTTAAACAATTGTTAGACTTATAAAACCTACATGCTTTATCCGATTGTAATGATTTTTTCGCAGAACCTTAATTTTATGAATAAACATATTAGTGTTAAATTTGAGCGCAATCGAGAAATTATTTCTTATAAAAATTGCAATTTTACGATTTTTTTTAACAATAACGATTAATAAATTTAAAAATTAAAGTTAATTTTTAATTTAGTTTAATTTAATTTAATTTAATTTAAAAAAAATTCAACTTAGTAATGATTTTTCCACAGAACAACAGAAAATTCGCATAACACATGGCAGCTCAATGCACCAATTACGCTCATCCAACAACGCGGCGGGACTAAGCGTTTTCCTAGTATTTTGATTGCGCTCAAAATCGTGGCAGTTCTAAGTTCAGAGATTTCGAAGGTCTACATAATCTCATCGCAATTGGAGTATCGGTTTAGCCGGAATCGTGATGACAAACACACAAAAATACAGAAAAAAAACAAAACATTCCGGATTTTTTTCTGCAGTGAAGTGAAATGGAATCTTCGCTACGCTCATCCAATCAATTAGTAGATATTACTCTGTCTTCACGTTTCAGCCTATGTTAAGACTAACATCAATAAATTAATTAATATTGTTCATCAAAGGGCCTATTTGGATGAGCGTAGCGAGCGAAGCGAGCGAAGCGAAGTTTCCATTTCACTACACTGGAGAAAGAAATCCGGAATGTTTTTTTTTTTCTTCTTTTTTCTTTTTTTCTGTATTATTGTGTGTTTGTCAGCACGATTCCGGCTAAACCGATACTCCAATTGCAATGAAATTTTCTGGAGACCTTCGAAATCTCTAAACTTAGAACTGCCACGTTTTTGAGCGCAATCGAAAAATTATTTCTCATGAAAATCGCAATTTTACGATTTTTTTCGATTTTTTTTTAAATTTCTTCGACTTATAACACCTACATGCTTTATTCGATTTTAATGAGTTTTTCACAGAACCATAATTTTATGAATTACGATATTCTGTGAAATTTGAGCGCAATCGAAAAATTATTTCTCATGAAAATCGAAATTTTACGATTTTTTTCTTTTTTAAACAATTTCTTTGACTTATAACACCTACAAGCTTTAACCGATTGTAATAATTTTTTCACAGAACCTTAATTTTATGAATTCATATATTTGTGTGAAATTTGAGCGCAATCGGATAATTATTTCTTATGAAAATCGCAATTTTACGATTTTTTTCTTTTTTAAAATTACCATTAATTCAAAAAATTAAAAATTAAATTTTATTTTTTATTTAATTTAAATTAATTTTAAAAAAATCTTTAACTTGGTAGTGATTTTTTTCACAGAACAACAGAAAATCCGCATAACACATGGCAGCTCAATGCACCAATTACCCTCATCCAACAACGCGGCGGGACTTAGGCGTTTTCCTAGTGTAAATAAATAGTCAAAGAGCAAAATAGTGAAATTTAAAAAATTAGACGAAGTAGGCCCTTCTCGGACTCGACTCGAACTCAAAAACCAGGACTCATACCACTAAATTTTTCTCACTCATTGTTTGCATTGATTTTGTTTATTGATAATGAAAAATCAAATTGTGTCATTCACACAACTGAACTACGCTTTTGATTAATTACATATAGTGGAGAAAAGATTTCTAACTATAGTGCAAAATGTGATACCAGCATAAATATTTGCAAAAATGTAGATTTTGTAATGAGAAATTTGAAAATAACTGGCTCCACGATGGGGTCTTACTATTTAACTAATAATAATAGATGTGGTCTTAC
>JAMZAV010013277.1:0-16773 GCA_024449915.1 Sweltsa coloradensis | reverse complement strand
TAATTTTAAAAAGAAATTTTAAAAAAAAAGAAAAAAATGTAAAATTGCAATTTTCAAAAGAAATAATTATTCGATGCGCTCAAATTTTACACGAGTATATTAATTCATGAAATTAAGGTTCTATAAAAAATCATACAATAGGATAAAGCATGTAGGTGTTATATTTTCAAAGAATTTTTTTAAAAAAGTAAAAAACCCGTAAATTTCGATTTTCATGAGAAATAATTTTTCGTTTACGCTTAAATTTCACACGAATATCTTAATTCAAAAAATTAAGGTTATGTTATAAAATCATTACAATCGGATAAAGCATGTAAGTGTTATAAGTCAAAAGAATTTTTTTAAAAATCAAAAAAAAATCGTAAAATTGCGTTTTTTATAAGAAAAATTTTCCCGATTGCGCTCAAAACTTTGCAGTTCTAAGTTCAGAGATTTCGAAGGCCTCCATAAAATTTCATCTCAATCGGAGTTCGGTTTAGCCGGAATCGTGTTAACAAACACACAAAAATACAAAAAAAAAGAAAAGAAAAAAAAAACATTCCGGATTTTTTTCTCCAGTGTAGTGAAATGGAATCTTCGCTTCGCTCGCTACGCTCATCCAATTATATTGGATGAAACCACAATGTTTTATATTTACGCTGCCAAAGTTACAAGTATTGACGTGTTCAATGTAAAGGTTATTTTTGTTGCGAGTATCGTAATTATGTTTGTTACTTTTTAGATTCTAGTCTAAATTACATAGCGAATACATAACAATGGAATTGTTAATTATAGTGTTGATGAGGGCACGAATCTGTGTGTTATTTAACTATATTTTTGGATTAACATTATTGAACAAATATTTCCAGTTATAAAAGTAAATAAACTAAAAGTCTTAGCAACAATAGGCGTAGAAATCGAGTCATGGATTCATAAATAATATATACATCAACTAGTTTTTGCTGATTATCTCAAAATTTGGGCGACGCCAATTCGTAACAAAAATTTGAGTCGTTAAAGCTAAAATTATTAGTTATGTATAGAATCATACAACTAGATGTGATATTTATTTGGTATTATTATATCTTGTGCCCATACACGACATGCCATGTTAATAATGGAAAGTTTAGATGGTTCCCGACGAATTTGTTCGACCCTTGAATAATGTATTGTTGATGTATTTTTAATCTATTGTCGCTAAATAGCCAAACAAGCCCCCCACAAAAAATTTTAAAACAAAAACAAAAACTACTTTATTTTATCCAAAATTGAAAAACAATCAAACAAAAATTCACTGTCACTCAAGTCAAACAGCTTTTGAGAAAAACAATTACCAACCTTAGAAGAGTGCGCCGGTCAGCTCAAGTCAGTAGTCTTGCCAACTGCTGAAGTTTAATTAAGAAAAACTGAAATAAATATTGAGTGGGACAGACAGACAACGAAAGGTTAACACAAATTACAAAACCAGTTTCAAAATACAATTAATAAAGAATCAAATCAAGTTTTGTTACATTTACAATTACAAAAAAATTTTATCAAATTCTCAAAAGTTCCCAATAATAAAGTTCTCAATAATAAAAAAATTCTCAATAATAAAAAGTTAGCCAGCCATTTTATAAAAGTTCGTTCGTAGATAGCAAGTTTGTTTTACCGTGTTATCGCGTTCGTAGATTTGTAGATATTTACCAGGTGCAGGGGGCAAGTTCTCGCCCAAGTTCCAAGTTCCAAATTCTCGCCCAAGTTCTCGCCCACGTTCCAAGCTCCAAAATCCAAAAACTAAACGACGAAGTTCCAAATTCTCGCCCCAAATTCTCGCCCACGTTCCAAGTTCCAAAATCCAAACGATCGAAGAAAAACTCCAAGTCCAAGACGTTTTCCCAAATTCCAGACGTTCCCTTGTATCCTGGTTGATCTGCTCCCAACCCGGACGTGAAGTCTCCTCGAGAGACCAAGTAAGTGTGTTTCTGAAGGGAATCCTTCTTCTCTGCTCGCGTTCATTTCGACTGAAGATTTTGTGACGTAGTCACGGAAATTGAGTGTTGTAATTGGCTTAGTCTATTACGCCCTGGTGATTAGGCAGAAGTTTGGGGGGATGTTTTCGGTCCCACGGTTCTAAAAACGTGACGTAGTTGCATGATGAAACTCCCGATAGTTTATTGATACCAACCATTCAAAAGATGCATACAAGTCGACTTAGACTGTCATTCGGTCGGCTATTTATGCACGCACGTGCAAGTTGTGTTGCGCAAATGTTGATGAAAGTAATGTTTCCACACTCCACAAGCTATGTGTGACGTCACTGAATGACCAGAGTTCGGGTGTACTTCCCGATAAGTAGCGCAGTGAACGAAAAACATTCCTTCCCGCACATAAGATTACGATTTGACATTTTATGTGTTCCTGCACACAGAGTACACGGAACGATTACGAAAACCCCGCGTGGCCATGGCCATGACGACGCGGATACGAAAGCACAAAACTATCTTTATTTATTACGCGTGGCGAAAATTGTCAAAAACACAAAAAAATGAAATATTTTGGGCTAAAATAGTTCTTTAAATTTTTTAAATGAATTAATTTTTCAAAAAATTTATTAAATTTAAAGGGGGCGGAACAAATTAATATTTAAATATCTTTGAAATTGTCTCATATCAGCCCAAAAAGGTTTCCACAAAAAATTAAAACAAAAAAAAAACTATTTATTTTTCCAAAATTGAAAAACAATCAAAAAAAAATTCACTGTCATCAAAGTCAAACACTTTTGAGAAAAAAAAATTTACCAACCTTAAAAGAGGCGCCGGTTAGCTCAAGTCAGTAGTCTTCCCCAACTGCTGAATTTTAAATTTTAAGGAAAAACTAAAAATAAAATATTGAGTGGGACAGACAGAAAACAAAAAGGTTAACACAAATTAAAAAAAACCGTTTCAAAATACAATTAAATGAACAAACAAGTTAGACATTTACAATTAAAAAAAAACATGTTACAAATTCTCAAAATTCCCAATAAAAAAAGTTTCATTAAAAAAAATTTCTCAGAAATAAAAAAGTTAGCCAGCCATTTAAAAAAGTTCGTTCGTAGATGCAAGTTTTTTTACCGTGTTTTCCGTTCTAGATTTGTAAAAATATTGACCAGGGCCAGGGGTTCACGTTCTCGCCCAATTTCCAAGTTCCAAATTCTCGCCCCAAGTTCTCCCCCACGTTCCAAGTCCAAATTTCTCGCCCAATTCCTGGTTGACCCGCCTGTCTAGAGCGCAACCCGGACGTGAAGTCTCCTCGAGAGACCAAGAAGTGTGTTTTGAAGAATCCTCTTCTCTGCTCGCTTTCATTTCGACTGAAGTTTTTGTGACGTAGCACGGAAATTGAGGTTGAAATTTGGCTTAGCTTACGCCCTGGTGATTAGCAGAAGTGGGGGTATTTTTTCGGTCCAGGGTTCTAAAAAACGGGACGTGTTGCATGATAAAACTCAGATATTTTATGATCCCAACCTTAAAAAGATGCATACAAGTCGATTTGAACGGTCATTCGGTCGGATTTTTTATGCACGCACGTGAAGTTGGTTGCGCAAAGTTGATGAAAGAAATTTTTCCACACTCCCAAAGCTATGTGTGACGTCACGAATGCCCAGAGTTCGGGGTACTTGCGAAAAGTACGCATGGAACGAGAAAAATTCCATTCCCCCCCAATAAGATTAGATTGTGACATGTTTATGTGTTTCCTGCCACAGAGTACACGGACATCGTTACGTAATCACCGCAGTTTGGCCAGGCCCTCGGCGGATACGAAGAAACAAACACTAGTCATTATTTATTACCGGTGTTGAAAATTGTCATAACACAAAAAAATGAAATATTTTTGGCGAAATAGTTCATGTATTATTTAAATGTAATTAATTATTCAAAAAATTTTTTCTTTGAAAGGCGGGAAAAAAAATTAATTTTAAATTTTTTGAATTGTTCATATCGCCCAAAAAGGTTTAAATATCCCTTAAAGGGGCAGAAAATTGAATGTAGTAAAAAATTTTAAAATGTTCTTCACTAAGTTTTTAAAATTTAAAATTTTTACTTATAGTTTTAAGTTTATTTTTTTCCAAGCGGGTTTTTTTGAAAAAAATGAGAGGGGGTTATTTACCTTTGGGTTGCAAAAAATATTTGTTTAAATCTATTTTTTAAAAAAGAAAATTACAGTAGTGAATACAGTTTTATCAATGTTTGCATTGATTTTTAGAAAAGTAAATATTGAAAATTAGAAATGAAAAAAATAGTGAAAAAATTGTTTTTTGGGTACGACACCAAAAAGAACAGGAATTGACATGAGAAGATAAGGAGGTGAGGAAAAAAGTATTACAGGCAAAACCAACCAACACGTCTTTAAAACTGAACAAAATTATGTCTGCTATCTCACCCCATCCCTCGAGAAAAATTAAAATTTAAAATAAACTTATCATCAGCTACTGCTGTCGAAAAATTTAAAATTATCCATAAATTATTTATCAATCAAATATCCAAACTTTCTTTCTAACCAGATGCCTTCCATTTAACCGCGTGGTTCAACTTTTATCTGTCCCAAAATATTCTCTATGAGATAAGTCAAAGAAAAAATTATTAATCAAGTTTTAAAAATTGTTAAATTCCCAAAAGGGAAAAAATTTTTCCAATAATCAACAAAAAAAATTAAGTGTCAAAAAGTTATGATTGTGATAAATTTTCAGCTTTTGCGTTTTTTAACATGGGAAAATAACAATACAAAAACAGCAATAGAAAACAAAGTATGATATGATGATACGAAAATAATATGTGTAACTATAGTTACGTCCGTCTTACAAGGGAAAAAACCCCCCGCTCTTCCCCTTTAAAAAATTAAGTTAAATTCATAGGTTCGATTTTCCAGACAAATTTCAAAATTTAACTGTTAATTTTGGTATGCCCCACTTCACTGTACTAAGTTTTCTTTTTGACAAAAGAACTAAATCCACAAATACCCCGGGTTTAAAAAAGTACGACTCCAAAATTCCGTTACAGTTTCCCCGTTTGCTTGTCAAATAATTATACTATACTGGGGTTTATTTTTTTTAAACCTCTCCCACTCACTCGCCGCTGTTCTATACACCCCCCATAAAGTTTAACTCCAGGTAAAAACGCACCAGAAAAATTTTAAAAAGTATTTACTCGATAAAAAAAATTACACGCTAAAATTTAAAAAAACGCCAAAAAAAAAAATATATAAAAACGAAACAAAAACCTATACGGAAAACGTTAAAAAAAGGGGCGATACTTCTCACTAATATTACACGATGACAACAAAAATTTAATTTATGCACGATTACAAAAGGTTATTAAATATTGGTTCAGCCAATACGGTCTCCTTCTTATTGATAAGTACATCTGTGAAACCATGTCAGTGAAAGGGTGTTTGTATTTTAATGTAAAAAGTTGTTTTTTGTAACAAAAAAAGTCCCAAAAATTAAAATAAAAAAAAATTTGAACGGCCCACATTTCAATCCCCCCCCTCATCTAGTCTCTGTTCAGTTGTTTTAAAAATTTTATAAAATTTTTATTTTTATCTCTATCCAATATCACCAAAAGTCAAATTATTTTTTTTAAAAATTTATTTTTAAAATTTTTACTAATCCAAAATGTGTCAAAAAAAAAATAGGAAATACACAAGGTTAAAAAAACAAGGTAACGAAATTCAAGTTTAAATTCATGTTAAATATTAAAATAAATTTTTAAAAAATTGTTGGGGTTAAAATTCCACGAAGGTTGGTTCAAAATCCGAAATATGTCAAGATTATTTTATTATCGACTTACTCGAGCAAATTTTTATTTATTTTTTTTTTAAACCCTAGAAAAACCAAGTTTGAATTATTAAAAAATATTTCAATTTAAACAACGTTCATTTTCAAAATTTTTTTAAAATTTCAATCCAATAGTAGTAGGCCCCATCCGATTTTATAAATTCCCAAATTTTTTTTTAAAAACAAAATAGTTCACCCCCCATTAAAGTTCAAGGTCACGCCCATTTACAGTTCAAGTTATAATTCACGTTAAGTTTCAAATTTAAATTAAAAGGAGGTTATGTTCCAAAAAAAATTTGCAAAAGTTCCAAGCAAATTCAAGAAGTTTATTCATAAAAAAAGTTCAATGTCTCCACTTTGTAAATTATTTTTTATTCAATCAAAAATAAAAATTACTTAAAGTTAAAATTCATATTCTCATTTCACTTTTATCTCCGCATCATCTCTCACTGTCCTATCCCTCACATTGCTAACGTTAAAACCAGTTTTATGTGACCCCCGAGTTAATAACTTCTATTTTTCCACTTTAACTTTACTTAATTCTAAATTCGCATCCCTAGACCACAAAAACTTCAACTTAACCAACATCGTTCCTAACGACCACATAAAAAACCCCCAAAAAAATTCAACTTAACCAAATCGCCCCTTACGTCCACTAAAAAATTTAACTTTTCCCAAATCCCACTTACGTTCAATTAAATTCAACTTTACCAACCTTGTCCCCAACGACCACAAAAAAACCCCATTAAATTCAACTTTAAACCCAAAATCGTTCCCAACGACCACATAAAATTCAAAATTCATCAACTTTATCACTTACGTTCACTTTAATACCACATTTTAAATTTTTATTATTTAAAAATTAACTCAGACCACCTTTTAATCTAGTATTTAAATTTACCCCCTACATCATCTAAAAAACCCACTATCTGTTTTGTTTTACTTCTCTCAGCCTTACTTTTTTTCACTGAAAACTCTAAAAATTTAATATTTATTTTAGTTTCTATTTTTTTAAAATTTTACATGCTTGTTTAGTTTTTAAAAAATTTGGTTGTCAAGTTTTAAATTTTTAAATTCAACTTTAGAAATTTCCCAAATTCATTTCAACGTTTCAACATTTTCCCACAATTTAAAATTACTTTTTAAAAAGTCCAAACTAGGTTTAAATTATTTTAGTATAAAAAATAAGTTTTTTTTAAAGTTTGTAAAAAAAATTAAAATTAGGTAATTTTAACTTCAAAAAGTTTTTTTAAAGTTATAAAAAGTGGGTTATATTTTGTTTGGGTGTGACAACACATGTATGTGTGTGACAAAAAAAGTTTTGTGTGACAACAAGTTGTGTGTGATGCCTAGAAGTGTTTCCCCCTTTTTAAATTGTGCTATAAAAGTTCCTCTTTAAGTTGGTATTTAAAATTTTTTTAGTGACTGTACTATGCCCAGTGGGTGAAGATTGTTTACTTATTTTAAATAAAGTCTTAATTTTTATTGCTTTTAGCAGCTGAGTTTTCTATCATCTGTGGAGGGTGGCCACCAGGGATCCATTGTTTTTGTTATTTAAGTCAAGGTCAAGTTTTATAACAGCGGTTTTAAATCATTCCATATCTTTCTATTTTAAAACTGGTAGGTTTTTAAAGTTTGTAATTTAATTTTGGCCTACGGGGGTTTTCTATGGGAGGTTTTAAACCCCCCAAAGCTCCTTGTCACTTTTTGTTCCTATCCATTCTGGTTTAAATTCAATATTTATTTTTTTTTTAGTCCCCATTAAAAAAAAAATTCAAAGTTATTATTTTTAAAAATTTACAATTTTATTTTTTTGTAGCAGTCAAGTTTTTGTTTTTAAATTGTTTGATTAGGTTTGTGTTTGTTTAAAGTACATATTTTTTAAATTTTTGAAAACAAGTTTTAGTTTTTGTTTTGTTTAGGCTTTGTGGCCCTTGTGTTGACACTGGGGGTCCTAAAACCTCCTACCCGGCAAATTTTAATCATTTTAAATTTTTAAAATTTTTCCCTTTTTCTCTCTCATACTTTTTGATTTTTGCTGAAGGCTTTTTTTTCCAACGCTCCCTTTTCCTTTTATAGTTTTAGTAAGTTTTTCAATTTTTCCCAAACAAACTTCATTTATTTTAACTTATCTCTCGTTTTTCAAAGTCCCATTTATCCTGACCAAAATTTTAAGTTTAAGTTTCGCTTGTTTTTTTTTAAAATTTTTTTTACACATTAAAAGGCCTCAATCCCCCATCTTTCACTATCAATAACTCATTTCTCATGGTTAATTCCACTCCATTATCGTCAAAAAATAAAAATTTTTTAGTACCGGGTTTTAAAAAATTTTTTTTATTTCCCCTTCCCCTTTTACTTTATTATTTGTAACACAAGTTTTACCTTACTTCCGTTTTTATTTTTTAAGTTCTCCGTTTTCTTTCATTCAAGTCACTTCAGTAATTTACATTATCAAAAGTACCCCTCTATCAACTTTTAAATTTTTTATCACTTTATCAACGTTTCCTTAATCATTTACGTCAAAACAAATTCAACTTTTATTAACCGGTTTTCCCATTTCAACCATCCCCCCAATGTCAATTGTTTCCCTATCTCGCCCTACACTTTCACTATCCCCATCACTTACCTAAAAGGTTTAACCAACGACATCATTTTTTATTATTATTAAATTTAAACCCCGGGAAAAATCAATTCCTAGCAAATTTTCCCAAAAACCAACATTTTTCCACACACGCTTCAACATCTTTCTGTTTAAACTCTCTCTATGCATACTTTATCCGCTTTCAATTTTTATTTTCCGTTCTGTTTGTCATGTTCCTTGTTTTCCTATATCGTGATTCTAGTTTAAATTTTGCCCAAAAAATTTACTAAAAGCTTCCCATAATTCTTCCATATCTAAGCACTTTTTCCTTCGGCAAAAATTTACTAATTGCTGCCTTCCCATTTCTCTAAAGCCCTACCTTACGTCAAATCTATTTTCTGTTTTTTAGATCCTGTGTTTTTGGTTAAAGCCCATAGTACCTGTAAAGTAGTCCTAGGGCCAGGTAAGGGGTGATCTTTAGGCCTTTTTGATTCCTCATGGTCTAGGAGATTCTAGGCCAGGTGGTGGATTGCAAGTGGGTTTCCTGGGTTTTTTTTTTGAGTGGGTTGGGACCTTGGAGACCATGATCTCTGGTGTCGGTCACTAGTAAAATTTAATTCTGCATTAGTATCACTCTCAGAACAATAAAATTCCTTGTTTCCTTTTTTAATCATTTTTGATTTTTAAATTTTTCAGTTTTCAAAATAAAAATTTTTGGTTAAAAATTTGGGAAGCACCACGTTTTTTATTATTTATTAAGTTATTTTTTATTAATCCGGGTGTTATAGAATAACCACACAGTTGGCGCGCCCAAAGTCGCTAAATAGCCCTTCCCACAACAAACAAGCCCCACGTTTGGGCGCCAATGTCGCTAAATAGCCAAAAAAGCCCCCCAACAAATTAAAACAAAAACAAAAACTACTTTTTTTTATCCAAAATTGAAAAAAAATTTTTAAAAAAAATTTACTGCACTAAAGTCAAACACTTTGGAAAAAAAATTCCAAACCTTAGAAGAGTGCGCCGGAGCTCAAGTCAGTAGTTTGCCAATGCTGAAGTTTAATTTAGAAAACTGAAATAAAAAAATTTAGTGGGACAGCGACAACGAAAAGGGTTAAAACAAATTAAAAAAACCCTTTCAAAATACAATTTTAATGAATCAAAACAAGTTAGTTACTTTACAATTACAAAAAAAATGTTTTCAAATTTTAAAAGTTCCCAATAATAAAAGTTTCATTAATAAAAAAATTCTCAGTAAAAAAAGTTAGCCAGCCATTTTTTAAAAGTTCGTTCTAGATAGCAAGTTTTTTTTACCGGTTATCGCGATTCGAGATTTGTAGAATTGACCGGTCCAGGGGTCAAGTTCTCGCCCAAGTTCTCCCCACGTTCCAAGTTCCAAATTCTCGACCAAGTTCTGGGGTTTATCCGCCCTGTCTAGAGCCGCAACCCGCGTGAATCTCCTCGAGAGACCAAGTAAGTGTTTTCTGAAAAATCCTTCTTTCTGCCCCGCGTTCATTTCGACTGAAGATTTTTTGACGTAGTCACGGAAATTGAGTGTTGTAATTGGGTTAGTCTATTACCCCTGGTGATTAGGCAGAAGTGGGGTATGTTTTCGGTCCCCCCGGTTTTAAAAAAAGGACGTAGTTGCATGATGAAACTCAGATGTTTTTTGATACCAACCATTAAAAGATGATCAAGTCGACTTTGGACTGTCATTCGGTCGGATATTTATGCACGCACGTGCAAGTTGTGTTGCGCAAATGTTGATGAAAGTAATGTTTCCACACTCCACAAGCTATGTGTGACGTCACTGAATGACCAGAGTTCGGGTGACTTGCCCGATATGTAGCGCAGTGAACGAGGAAAACATTCCATTCCGCACATAAGATTAACGATTGTGACTTTGTTTATGTGATTCCGCACACAGAGTACAGGGAAACATCGATTACGTAATCACCGCAGCTGGCCATGGCCATGACGACGCGGATACGAAGCAAAAAACACTAGTCATATTTATTACGCGTGGCTGATAAATTGTCAAAACACAATAAAATGAAATATTTTTGGGCTGAAATAGTTCATGTAAATTTAAATGTAATTAATTTTTCAAAATAATTATTCAATTTGAAAGGCGGGAACAAATTAATATTTAAATATCTTTGAAATTGTCTCATATCAGACCAAGGTTACCACTAGTGTGGTTCATTGGTCCTACTTCCAATGCAGTTAAAAAATAAATTCGTATTTAGAGTCAACCACCAAAGTCATATAAACTGATTTTTAGTTTAGTATAGTGTAGGTCAAAAATTCGAATTCCGCTTTAGGCTGAAGTTTTTTTTACTTTTGAAATGGACTTAGGTACATTTTTTTCTTGGCTTTTGAGCCGATCTCGCAACGAGGCACATGTCAATCTAGTTATTCCTAATTAACCTTTTTGATTCTGGCGCCGCTGGGGGTCATGCCGTGCCCAGCTCGATAGATCTGTGTGTGTACTTCCGGTCTCTAGTGGTCATTGTTCTCTCGTCGAAAGTGTCGGCGCCGACAGATTTTAGTCAAAACCAATGTCCCCCACTGAAAATCAATGTTACTGAGTGAGAATACGAATTTATTTAAATTATTATGGATTCTCGTTTCGCGGTAAACATAATAGGCGTTTACTCAAGTGTCACGAATATCTACAACGTGCGCACTATGTTTATCTGCCATGTTGCTAAGCCGTCTACTTGTAATGACGAAACTCGAAATGAAACCCAAAAACAAAGGTCTGTGTACTGCACGAATAACGTTTAATTCGTAGCTTCTACATTATTGATGCCTAGGCAAGAGTAGAGACTTGTTAGTAACAAAGGGATTGAAATGGAGGCAAGTTGTGTCTTTTACTTTTGAGATGTGGTGTTTTTGGTTGAGGGAAAAAAAGTTAACTTTGGTAAACGTCTAATGGAATACGCCGTTTGAAAATAAATGTTTTTACAATCATTAAGCTTTACTTAAGCTGCCTGGATTCAGGTTGCCCTGTAAAATGCATATTGATTGAAAATCTTTATTTCAGGTCAACAGTCCGGGGCTAAAGAAATACTTTTCCACGCTGTCGAAACAGAAACATATAAAATGCAGGCGATGAGATACAAACATGGAAGATTTTGGCAGGAGTTTATATGTTTTCAATTTAAAAATGACGAAACGAATCGTTTTTTGAAATTTATGAAATTTTTTCCATTTGTTATGTTGGGATACTTTATTCCATCCTTCATTATTACAATTATATGATCTAACATACAATTTTAAGCGATTATATGCTGTTGTCAGAAACCTTAACTTTTATCATTTCTTTATCGAAGTGCATAGTTATCCCCCTCGATTGGCTGCTACGCACGGGAAGACTTTGCACATGTTTTTTTCAACTATTTAAACCCTTCAATAAATTTTGTAGTTGACGAAAAAGAACGATTAATTTTCGAGAAATTCAAAACAAATGTGAAACGGAAACACAATATTTTCGTTGCGGGCCTCGACTTTTTATGCGTTTATATTTGCAATAAAACCTCTTTATGAAGCAGAGAGGACGCTATCCGATGCATTTACAATCTGCCACGGGAATCTCCAGATATGGGGGTTTTGTATTTTTGGGGATTAATTGGCGCCTTATTAACGGCAACTCACTCTATCTACATTCAAATTGTAGCATTGTAATGATTATAATCACTTGACGGGATATTTAGAGATTCTTCAATCGAAGCTAGAATACACTAAAGATTGGCTATGAAAAGAGCTATGAGATTCTGTTAAAAGACAAGGGACAGACGTGCAAGAAAAATTTACTGGAGTAATTTGAAGAGATATGGAGATTGCTGACATCATTGAGGAAAATTTCAAAGATCAAGATCACTCAATTCCCATTGTCATTGAGAATCCACAAGTCAATGTTTGCATTTCTAATATTGAGGATATTTGATTGAATTGGGTTCAGAGATTGATCTTGTATCAGAAGCCCCACAGGTGATTGTTGTATCAAGGGCTAAAGAGGAGGCTGCCAAGGAGCAGGAGAATGAAACCACTGAGATGGAGTCAAGGTCAATAAGCGTAAACTTTGAGTTAGAGATGGTCGGTCATCTTGTTGACTGTGCGAAGATTCACAGCGAAATAATAATGTGAGTAAGTAGGCCTACCTGGATATTTAAAAAACAGTCCTTTTTTGTTGAATATTGCGATAAGCATTAAAATGTTCCTTATTTATTCCCACATAATACAACAGCTGTCGTTCGATATTAATAATCACCAACCTCGTCTGTAATAGCGCAAACATTAAAGGGAAATCATGAGTTTAACAAAATATGATAGCTACAGTATGATTTGCCGTGTGACAGACATAAAGTTACATGTTTAAAACAATTCAATTTTTTCAGATCCCTTGTACATTCAAATGTACACAACTTTCAAATTTCAACCCGGGTTAAAAATATTTTTTTAGATCAAGAAAGGTTAAAAATGGAAAAAAAAATTTTTGTCCTGGAAATGTAATAAATTTCTAGCATTTGATATACATAAAATGCAAGCAAAAAACCCATGTTTTGGAAAAGTAAATCAAATTTGAAATTTTAAATTAAAATGAAACTTAAATTAAAAAAAAACAAATTCCTTTTTTTTGTAAAACCATCATCTAAAATTTAAAAAATGAATTAATTGTTTAAAATGACTTTAAATTAAGACCAATTAAACTTGGGGATGAAAGGGTTTAAAAAAAAAAAAAACAATGAAATAAGTTGTGAAACAAATGTCCTCGTAGCGTTTGCGTTTCAAGGAATTCATGAACAGCCCTCTTGGTCCTCGTTCGTGCCCTTCTGTAACGTCCCCATAGCGAGCTTTACTCATCTAGTCAAAATTGGCCGCCATTTGGGTGTTCTGATAAAATGAATATCCTTATTTTTTTAAAAATTAATATTGAGCAATCAAGTAGAATTTTTGAAATAGTTTTAGAAATATGACTACCTAAGAATCTATAGTTTTTCACGTGAAAAGAAAACAAAAAAACTTCAGTAGGCACTTCTTTAACAAAAATTAAAAAAATTGACAGGTTTCTACCCTCTCAACAGGGGACTTCGTGAAATGCAGCTGGATGCCAACGCTTTGCTATTTCTAGTACAGGTTGCGGAGGCCATAGCTGTCTGTCTGACGCTGTTTTCCGTTTATCGGTAAGAAATATAGTCAGACCCTTTCATTCCTAAATACAGGAGGGGCCAGCGACCATAAACCGTATCCGTTTCCTGTTTATGCGCGCACGGCCAGCCGTAGTCCTGTTGTTTTATTTGAAGCCTTATACATTTCGAGTTCACCAATCTGCACACAGATAGCGCCACACTTAACAATATGTATTACCATGGGAGTTATCTTTGCGTGTTTTCTTGCTTTACTGGCGATTTTTCCGCCTCTTCACTGCTCGTATCTCAAAATCGATTTTTTTTCAGCTAGACAGTTTATGATTGTGGCTCCTTAATTATGAACATAAACGTGTCGAGTTGGCGACTATTGGCTAATGAAAGTCCCTCAGTTTTTTTTGTCAAATAATAAACTTACAACTTTTGGGCCCGCCTGGATATTATTATTCAAATTACCCCCTTAACTAGCCCCAGTTGATGACTATAAAACGTTCCAGATGACACAACATAACTACTCATTCTCAAACCATTATTGATTAGAAAAATCCACAAATCATAACATCTTCGCATACCACAACAAACCTACCAATCCTACTTAGCTGTTCCACACTGCCTCCGGTTCGATGGTCTGCTCCACTCGTACACTCGGTCAACCCACCTTAATAATATAGACCTAGTGACAGGATGACAGGTCATGCACTATCTACACATATCAAAACGTTTTAGTAGTTTCCATTGATTTAAAATATATCTGGCTTCCTGGCATGGTGATACATCACATAAGCTTTGCCTATAAAGGGTCCTTGAACTGAACAATTACTTTTTGACTAAGCCAAAATTGACATGGTTTCTCTGAGGAGATTAAATCTAATTTTTATACCTTTAAAGATTGGTTTTTGTAATCATCACATTATCCCCCATGCCGTCCTTATCCAAAACTCGTCCGGTGCGTCGCTATCGCTGCGCGTCATGTTTCCGTTGGTTGTTTCGGTCCTTTGCTGATCGCTCGCGTACAGGCTTCTTCCTTCTCGCTGCTCGATCCGGGGACTGTCGGGCGTCGAACGGGAGGTCCAACGTGGTCGCGTAGCCTCACCGTAGACTGGGATCCTGATTTTCACTCGAGACGTTCGTCGCACTCCGGGCGTAATGTCAATAATTTGATAATGAAATAAAGGGAGGTTCAGCACAAACTTATGGCTTTTGATGGCGAGATTATTGTGGTTAAAAAACGGTGGTGTTTGTGTTCGACCCATAAGGGACTTTCTGCGCAAACTTTCCACTTTTGATGGCAGGATAATAGAAGCGTCACTTTGGGATCAGTGTTTACTGACAACGGGGTTCTGCACAAGTTGCTCGTTTTTTTTGGCCCGAGTACTATTATGATCGAGCACGTTATATTAATTATGCACGATAATCAGGACGTATTGCGTCACTAAACGACTGTTTTAGCTAAAAGTTAGATACGGGTGCCCTACCCCTCAGACTGGTAGTGACTCGGCACTGGGTTACTACGGACCACGTACTAACTCCACATATATTTCGCTGATGGCTATTCACGTTTTATTTGTTTCGATTTACTTCTCAATTTCAAATTAATTTCCGAATACGCGTTCTCTACTTCACACTGTTTCTCTCAACTTTGCATACTATCGCTCTGTCGCCAAATTTCAAAATAACTTCCAATATGATCGCTTTGCTTCACAATTTCAAATAACTTTCCAATAACGTTTACTTTACTGCACAATT
Organism: Sweltsa coloradensis; assembly: GCA_024449915.1. Taxonomy (NCBI): domain Eukaryota; kingdom Metazoa; phylum Arthropoda; class Insecta; order Plecoptera; family Chloroperlidae; genus Sweltsa; species Sweltsa coloradensis. The sequence goes on along the minus strand of JAMZAV010013277.1, from coordinate 1,523 downwards.
TCAAATACTTTCCAATAACGCTCACTCTGCTTCACTCTGTTTCACCTAGTCCTCCGTCAAACACTTCTTATCAACGCGTTTTACGTGGCCTACGAGGCCTAATCTAACGAGCCCGACCTAATTACTCGTTCGCAAACCCCTTCACACAGGCTGTCAGGTTTGTTGCCCTCTGCCAGGTGATTTGCCACGATCTCCTCGACGTTTATAAGCGCTCCCCTGTACTAAGCTGATCCTACCCTGTGGATTGTGGGAATTCCTCGAAATCACTGCTTTTCGGCTAAACCCTGTGTGTTCTAAGGGCTGCCCCTCTGGGTTCGAACCTGCGAGCGTAACCTTTTTATTCTTGGCCTTCCCCACTCACAGCGATGGGGTTTGCCCCAGCCTCGTCCAGCAGTACCGCCCCCTTGGTTCCTTGAAACCAATTATTTTCATGTCCTCCTGTTCCGTCAAGCAAACTAACTCCGATTCACGGGGCTCCCCCGCGTGCATCATTGCACATCGCAACAACGTCTGGTGTCGCGATGTCACTCCGAGCTATTCATTCGGGTAGCCTCGGGGCTGGACCTTGGCTTCGCTAGGGCCCCGCAATAACCCTCGATGCACATGCTCAGACAATTTACTAGCCTCTTGGGCAGGCCCGATCTTATCCTTCTTCGCTCGGTGATCCTGTCTTATTCATTATTATTATTACCTTGTTCATTATTTTAAAAATGAGATACAAACCCTTATATTAATTACAATTAGCATTGCTCACTTATTTGCATATTGGGTATACAAATGAGCAACGAAAAAAATATTTTTAGATATTGGGTGAAGATTTTATGTAGCGATAGAAGTGCCGTTACATTACAAACGCAATTAACAATTTTCTTCTTGACAGTAATCATACTAATGTATAATTCCTGGAACCGTTTTAGGCCCTAGCCAAAAAGAGGAAGCAAAGTACTTTAGCAACAAACCATCAAACAAGAAAATAAAGATGACATACACGTTCAAAGTCATTTTTCAAATCACATTGGGGGATATTGTACCATTTCCACCCCTCATCCGCCATTGTGTATGGCAAGAGGGGTAGTTGAGTAGGGGTAAATGGCTGGAGGAGGTGAAGAAATACGATGGGCAGTGGTTGTTGAGCAGGCTTCGGCCTGACGGGATCTAGATAAATATTTAATCTTTACTTTTATGTAGATAATATTACCCCTTTATCTTTATGTAATCTAGATAACTTTTGAAAAAATTATCTTTATCTTTTTTAGATAAAAAATAAATTATCTAGTCACAACACTGATGATGGCCCGCTGGTTTAATTAAGGATTTGCAGAACTGGAAACGTTAGTAAATGAGTCTTGTATACAATCATGTTGAAAACTACATTATTGTGTACATTTCCTACCCCTGGTTCACAGGGCCCAACCGGGTCGGCCGAGTACATGGTTATGTTATCTGCTGTTCAACTTGCAGAATTTTCGATTCGTTGGACGCAAGCGAGTAAGGACGAGGTACCTATAAGCAAAGGGCAAACT
>JAMZAV010013276.1:0-18083 GCA_024449915.1 Sweltsa coloradensis | reverse complement strand
TTTTTTAAAAAAAAGGGTTTTGGCAAACAAAAAAAAAACCAAAATTTTTTTTCTGTTACTTCTAGGTTAACTTAAAATTAGATGAAAATATTTAGTATTAGGTAGTTTTAGTTTCTATTTTTGTTTATGAACCCTACGCCTTTTCATGTCCACCATGCCAACCCCTCAAACCCCGTAAAACACATATGTATAGCAGAGTTGGGGACCCCCACTTTTAAAAAGTAGCTTTGCTCTCGCTACAGCTAGGGCATACTTGCTTAAAAAAGTGCGTCGCTACTTTTTCGCTACTCTTTTTTTTATTGTAGCCCCGCTTGATCCCCTTTACACAAAATGTAACGCGTTTTTTTCCGCTACATACTTTTTTTAGTTACAAAAATTTTTTAAGTGTTATAAATCTTCTCTATCCGCCAAGGGGGGCAGGATAGTAATAAAAACCAGGGGGTTGGGGGGGAGGGGGGAAGGAAAGAACGGGAGGGGTTTGGGAACTGGGGTCTTTCATTTTTGGTCAACTTGTACTATGCACACTTTTGTTTTTTGTAATACTGTGGGGGCTTACTAATAGTTTGAATTGAAAATAAACGTATTATTAATTTAATTCCAACAAAATAGGAAAAAACTTTCTACCCCTGAATTGCCTATGACCATGGGTAACTTACTAAGCGCGGGCCCCCCCGCGAATGTGTTCATTTAAGCCCCCCTAAATTCAAAGGGGGGGGCGCCCCCAGAGGCCGCCCTTACACGCGCGTCAACTTACATAATGATTTCGACGTTTCTTTTTTTAATTATTGAACATAAGAATATTACTCTTATAGATGTTGACATTTTTTATCAACAAGCAGCCCAAAATTGCCGAGGGGGGCCCTTAAAAAAATAAACGGGTTTGGGGGGGGGGGGGGGGGGACAAAAAAATATGCTCCAAATAATAATTACAAAAAAACTTTAATTTTTGAAGTGATTGTTTAAATTTTTGAAATTTTTGGAAGAACATTTCATATTTGATTTCCTTTTAAATAGGGTCTGTTTAATGGGACCGTTGATCTTTAGTTCTAATTTGTTAATTATTTTCAAAAATGTATGGTACCACTCGCGCAAATTTTCCCTAGATTAAAAGTTAGTTAAATTAAAAGACCCAATTGTGTTTTGCAATGATTTTGGTTTGGGAAAATTTTGTGAAAATTTGAACCAGAAAAAAAAAATCCTGGTTACCCTAGTCCTATTAGTTTTTATTTTCTCTAAATATTAACCGGGGCTAATTTATTGTTTGGAACGCTTGATTTTTACAATATTGGTCAAATAACGAATCTCTGTTTGAATTTCCCTTTAATAATTTTTAACGTACAGTAGGTACCTAATCCGTAATTAGTCGTGTTGTTTTATTGGGAAAACTGCCAAAAGGGGGCAATGCATGTCCCTCTTCAGTCTTAACTACGTATATATTTGAGCAGGTCAATTTTAAAAGGGATGCCCAGGGCTTTTTATAGAGGACTCAATCCCCCTTTTCATTAGATGACTGACGAAAACCTCGGGAAAAAAACCCTCATCAGGATTTCCTATTTCAACGGGATTTTTAACCAGGGACCTCGTGAATCAGCCAACACTGCGGGTTTTTTAAAACACCGCTGATGAAGTTATGAACTTTTGAGTGCTTTCAGGAACTTTGATATCTTTATAATAAGATATCGAGTTTGGTTTAGTTCATTGCGTGGCGACAAAGTCTGATAAGTCAAAACACTGTATGAGCATCCGTTTCGGGCCCCTCATACCCCCGGGCCCCCCCGCGACCGCGGGGGCTGGGGGGGGCGGTAGTTACGCCACTGCCTATGAAAAATAATGATTCCTAGAAAAATTACTGTAAAACCAACGTTCCAAGCCGGACACAACAGGGGTTGTTGGTTGGTTGGTATGGAACCCAACAGCCTTGTTGGTGACTTTTGGGGGTCTGCATATAGAAATAGATATATACATAAAAAAGAATAATAAAAAAAAAACGACGTCGAAATTGTTTCGGGCTAACTCTGCACTCGTTGAGTGAACCAAGGCTTGTTTGGCCAAAACATTTTCAACGCCGTATTTGTTTTTATTCTAATTCATGTACCTATTTAGTATTATCTACAAACACCTGCAGTCACCAACCAGGTAAGTTTTTGGGTTCCCTATCAAACTCAAACCCCCACCAAGCACATCACTATTTATTATACTGTCCGTCCCGCTTTACAATATGATGTAATTTAACGGCCTTTGATGGGTTTGTTGTATGTACCATACTATCGTCTCTCTGGCTAGTGTCCTACGCATGAAGATGTGACGTGCCAATTCCGTCACGAACATCATTTAGCAATACCATGGTTGACATTCAAATGCTCATTGTTGTCGGCTGTTCATCTGGAACATTTGCCTCTTCAATAAAACACTTGAATGTCATCCAAGTCTGCAATATTATGCAGCACACAGCATGCACGTATAAAATGTGCGATTCTGGCATGCCCTTGCAATTTCAGGTGAAATAGTTGCCTGAACTTTTGTTTCATTATGCAAGGCATGTTCAATAGAAACACGGCACGAACTGTGTACCCACATTGAAATGCCTTTGTACTGCTGCGGTTAGGTGTCCGTTATCCCTGTACGGCGTCAAAAAAATTTGGGGAGAAGTGGATATGCTGAGTCGGTCTAACAAGTATCCACCTATTAAAAAAAAAAAAAAAATATAATTAACTGTTATTACTTCATATCTTTCAATGGTCTATACTCTATATTGTAAAAAAAAAATACTCATCAGCAAAGTGATTTTCCATTCATACCCATTAAACCACAAACAAATCAGCCCACCTGTACCCTAATATCTACGCTTACCTTCACACAGTGTTTGCAAGTTGTCATAAATGGTCTGAATTCCCCCGAACACTCGTGCGTCATGAACTGACCCCGGGTAGCCTATGAAGACCCTATATAAACTTTTTCTCCTCATTGCAAACACCTTGCAATACCATAGAATGGTACGATTTCCTGTTTACATAATCATCAAAGCCTTTCCGATGGTTTATATATGTATGTTGTTTTGATGTAAAATTAAAATATATTATGTGGTACCGTACCCGTATCCCCCATTTACTAACATTTTGTTTTGTTTGTTGATTAATTTAATTGGGTTTGTTTGTTGGTACCTTCTCTTAAATGTTGTATTATTTAATGAAAACAATGACTGAAATTGTATTTTGTAAATATGTAGCGTACATTATGTTTCATTCTAAATAATCGTTTTTGAATGTTTTAGCAAAAAATTTCCGTAATTGTGCCGAATATAGGCCGACCCTGAATATAAGCCCACCCCCTAACTTTTTCTTGTTGAAATATTAAAAAACATAGGCAAAAGCATATGCAAATATTAGCTGGCAAGGGACTTTGAGATTTAAAATAATGAAAAAAGGGTAGGCTTATATTCAGGACAATACGGTAGTTGCTGCTGAAACCCGCTTTATAGGCTGGGTTTGTAGGGGAACCTTTTAATGAGGCAATATAATTAAGCATTAGGTACTTTCTTCTAGAGGACAAAGATGGTTTTGCAGACTCACATAGAAGACTGGGAATAGGGCCGTACGAAAAAGCTCCTGTGGATAGTCTTAAACCGGTGTGGTGAACTGTATCCAAAGTCTTAATATAAGAAGGCCTAGCCGAATCACAAATAAAAAATGGCAAAATCTAACTTGGAGCGGATGAGGAGCGATTTTAGATGTAACAAGGGTAGTACGATCAGCTCCCCAATTAGTATTGCTTAGCACTCGTAGAATATTTAAAGCTTTTAAAACACTTGGTTCGTAGCTGCTGGATATGGGGCTTCCACGATAACTTTTTATCAAATAACATTCCCGAAAATCGTGCAATTTCGGCAAATGGTAAGGCATGGCTTCCCATGTGCAGGTCGGGATTAAGGAATAATCCACGCCGAAGGCTAAATAGCACACATGTGGTTTTAGTGATTGAGAATTTATATCCAGTTTCAGCTGACCATCTCTCAAGGCGCTTTATGTTGAGTTGTAGTTGACGTTCAATCGAACTCAAATACGAAGCTCGGAAGTAAATGGAAAAATCATCTACAAAAAGTGATGATTCGACTGGCTTTTTTATATGTGAGGTAATACTGTTGATAGATATAGCAAAACATACAACACTACATTGTTATAAAAAAATGAAACTATATAACAGGTAGTAACGTTTATAAATATAAATCATTGGACTTTTTCACTGTTAGTTAACAAAATATTTATTTTAATGTAATAAATATTTTGTTAACTAACAGTGAAAAAGTCCAATGATTTATATTTATAATAAAACTACATTGTTATTGTGGTACCTGACGAAAATGATAATCCCGTTGAGGAGCCAGTTGTTGACGACTACATGGTGGTAAATAACATTCATGGCCCAGCGAGGGTGCTGTAAAAGTGGAAAATGTTGAAATACTTGAAATTATACCAGAGCCAAATGAACAAAAAGGAACCCGCCGTAGGATGCTAATGCCTCTAATGCCGTCTAACCTTGCCTACTCTTGGCTCATATCAAAGGGTTGAAGTTGAGTCTACTAAAGCAAGAATTTTTATGAATAGATTTATATTTAACTTCTTGTGTGTATACATCTGCATCTTTCTAAATGTACAAATCGTACCCAGTGTAATTTACGTTTGGGGTTGTGTAGTGCATAAAACAGCATAATTTACAAATTGGACGTGGTTAAGTGAACGTTACGTTTCATGAGATGGTACTGTTATGTCCACCTGTTAGAAATCTTTCACAATAAATTGATAATTTAAATTAAAACTGATTTAACAGGTTAACTTTGTATTGATGGCATAGGGATATTTTTTAGAAAAATTTAAACTTTTATTTTTTATAAAATATAAATCCATTTTACGGGACAGGAGGTGGGGTTTTGGACCTTCCTATTATTTTTACCAAACAGGGTTTAATTTTGGCTTGAAAAGGGTTTTCTATTTGAAAAGTACTACTTTGTTACAAAAAGCCAAATCATCCTTGAGCTCACACAAATGTTTCCTCGTAATTTCAAGTCCTTTTCCTGAAAAGCTTCATGGGTCCGCTCAAATCCATTAAATTTTCCCTTTTCATTTAAAATTTAATTATTTTTTACTGATATCAATTTTCAAATATGGCGGGTAACCCCAAAAGCTCATGGGCCCCGTGTCACTGGGGGGAACAGGTTAAATGTTGCTAGTTTTATGGGAAAGGGCACATAGAGTTTGACAGGGGCCAAGCTGTCGGCCAGTTTCACGATAAACCCCACAGCCCGCAAAGCAGTGGCGGGGAGATGATAATTTGCCGAACAAAATGAGCATGGCTTTTTTTAAAATTTGGGGATAATTTGCAGGGGGTTTAAAATTTTTTTTTAAAATTAAATGGTTTATTTTTTTTTTACAGGTTTTTAACATCAGGAGCTATTTTAAATTTTTAATTAAAGGTAATGAAGGACTGAGTTGGGGCCCGGGAAGGAAAGAGTATCACGCCCAATCCCCCACATTCGGAAAATTTAAACTGTACCTAGATGTAATTGTTGATTGATTTTGTTTAAACGTCTAAATTTTCATGCAAAGCTAGAAAAAAACCATACTGGATTTGTAATCTTTTTTTGTAAAATTTGAAAAACCATAATGGGGGTTTTCCCTCCAAAAGGGGTCGGGTTTAAAATTTGGGGAAAACAAACGGAGGGGAAATATTTACCCCCCCACAAGATTTTGAAGGGATGGTAAAAAGTTCTGTTTTTAAATGGAAAGGTTTGGGCCTCCCAAAAACCTTTTAATTCGGCTATTTCCGTCCCCCGAAAAATCTACACGAGAAGCAAAATTTAAAAAGTGGGTGTAGTTACGTGTATTTTCCTTTGCGAGTCCCCTAAAAATCATGATGGAGTTTTTCAAAGACCCAAGGAGACTGGGGCCCCGGGCTTTTTCCCAAAGTTAAAAAAAACTGTAAAGGAAGACCCGCCTGGAAAAAAGGGTTTTGGAATACAGAAAAGCCCTCAATGTAACACTGTTTGGGGAAAGGTCCGAAAGGGGGGACCCCCTTTTAAACCTTTTCAATGCACAAGCCCCCTCCCACGAGGGCAAACAGTGGGGACACCGGGAAGGTCTGACATTTAGAAACGGCTAATCAAAAACCAAAGGGGGGGGACGAAAGGGTGCGCGGGGGGCCCAAGGGGGCCCAGGACTGTGCTTTTTCAAAACCCAGAAAACAACGTATGGGGGAAGGGGCCCCCCGGGAACCGTCCTTTGGTTTTTTTTTTCCCGGGGTGTCATACAAAAATTTTTTTTTTTCCCCCCGGGGGCCCTTTTTTCCCCCGTCGTCGGCCCCCCCCAAAGGGGGAAGGGGGGGGTTATTTCAAAGGAAGGGAAAAATTTTTCCCCGCACAAAACCCCAAGCTCCAACATTAGTTTCGGGGAAAAAAAAACCCTTTCCCTAATCAGGGGCCAAACCCCCCGAGAAGGTTGCGGGGGTTGGAAATTTTTGGAAGGGCCCCAAAAAAAAAAAAAACATGGAGTTTTTCGGTTGTTTAAATTTATTTTTGGATTCCGAGAAGAGTAGATCTGCAAGAATCAGGGGAATTTTCCCCAGCGCAAGACAGTGCTGTTGCGGTGTTTCGGGGGGAGTAAAAGGGGGGAAAACAGGAGTGTGGTGTCCGTGTATTAAATGCCAACTTTAGCAGGGACGCGTTTTCCCCTTAAACCCTATACAAATTTTAAATCTAGCCTCCTGCCCCGGGTTGTAAAATTTTTTTCTCCCCTGTCGCTAATGGGAAACCCCAAACGGGGGCCCACAGGGTTGGGGTCCCCTCACACCCCCGGGTTTTTTTTTTCCAAGGATGGTCGGAATCGGAAGGACACTTTTTTACACTCCTCCCCCCCCCCCCGCCCTACTGCAGCATGTTACAGCACAAGAATACTTATGGTCGAAGGGTGACCATTCAGTAAACAATCGAATCCCTTTACGGGGAAAAGTCATTCTCAAACGTTTAGAAAAAACCATATTTTATTTCGAAATGTGTTCAGAGAAGCTCGGAAGTTTTCCCGAGGGGTAAAAATTTCCGTACGAAAGGTCAAGTGATTCGAGTTTAAGCGTGTCCCCCAAAAAATGTGATAGATGGGGGGAAAAAAAGTTTTAAATCGAAAATCAAGGGAATTTGGTTTGTTTTAAAAACAACCCCAAGGGCAAACCAAATAGCTTCCCGGGAAGAACACAAGTGAAAACACAGAAGAAAAAAAAAAAGTGATACAAACCCAAAATTTCTCGGTTTAGAAATCGCAATTGTAAACGCGTGGGTTTAAAAAATCAAAGTGTAAAATTTTAAACTTTTAGTACATTAAAAAGAAAGCCCAAGCTGCCCCGTAAAGGGCCTGCCCGGGGAAATTTAAAGGGGTTGGTCATTATTGAATGATTTTACATTTTTTTAAAAAAATGTACAGCCATGGTTGCTCAAGTTTTTTAGCGCCCTTAAAACTCGTGGAGATGTAAAATAATTTTTAATTTTTTTGTCTTTTTTTTTCAAGTGTCATAAGAAATTTCTTGGAGCAAATTGTTTTTTTAAAGTTATACTGAAATCGTCTCATTTTAAAAAAATTTTGGGGCTAGGTTAAACATAAAAAAGGAAATTTACAGTAAAAAAACTAATTGGATCCAAAAAAAAAGGAAATTTTGGAAAAGCACCGGTCAATAATGCTGGCAACTCGGATCCCTGGGGACTTATATACAAGATGCCCCCCAACCATCTATTACAAATATACTTGTGCATAACGTTTCACAGGCTAACAGCGTAACATAAACTAGAAAATAATAATTTGGGAAAATTTTTGGGAAATAAATTACCAAAAAAACCCGATCAAACCATTTAAAAGTACCCAAATATGATTTTATTTAAAAAAAAAAAGGGCAAAAAATTATTCTTTTTATATTCTAAACCCTAAGGGTTCACATCACAAAGCGACCCCCCGATGGAACGTTCCACCGATATCGTGCCCCCCCAAGGGGGCCCGCAGGTGCGGGGTTTCGCGACCCGCAACCTGAAACGGATGAAACCCCGCGCGTAAAGAGGAGGCCTACCTTGCTATTTAAAACCCCCACCATGTTTGGGCCCCTCCCCGCCTGGCCCCCAAAACCCACCTTTGAAAAACACTACCATGTTTGGAGAGGGGTGCAGAGAAGGGCATTGATTTTCAACATGGCCGAAACCCTCCCCCCACCGGTGACCAGAAGAGGTTATCCCAATGACCTTTGAAACCTTTGCAAAAACACCGCCCTGGGGGTTTTTTAAAAAGACCCTCAGGGGCGGCACTGATTTTGACGTGATGTGCGCCGCTTTTCACCAGGGCCGGGGTTGAGAGGCGACCCAGTTGGCCCCCCCCACCCCCAAACCCCCTCCGGCCAAAAGGGGTGCTGGGGCCGACGTGCTTTTTTTTTCCGGGTTTTTAACCCATGGAACGCCCCCTGCCGCCCCCCTAAAAGGGACTCCCCGTAAGTAAATTTTCCCTTCCACGTGAAAGGGAAAGGATTATTGGAAAACCCAACTACATGGGGCCATTTTAGTTTCACGGCTTTGGGAAGGCTTTTCCCGCGGCCGAGATTTCTACAAAGGTAAAAAGGTTTTAGAAAAAATTTTTGCTAGCGTCAAAGCATTTTCTTTTTGTTAAAAAATATAATAACAACAAATATAAACAAACAATAAAAATAAATATTATTCTTGGTTTTTTTACTTTTATTTCAGTTTGATTTCTGGGGGCTTTAGGGATTTTGATTCCCATTTCCCCCCTGCAGAAGATTTAAAAAGGGGATAATGTAGTTTTTTTTACCGTGGGGAAAAGGAACTACCCAACTCAAAAGCTATAGCATCTGAAAGGGAAAAGCCCCCCCCCCCCCCCCGTACCCAAAATTTTTTCCCTTAGACAACTTTTTTAAACTTCCCGAAAGTGGCCCGAAAACTTGGAAAATTGTGAGTACCCATTAATTTGCAAACCAGGGAAAATTTCAAAAACAACTGGTAAACTCGATTTTGTTTTTTTTTTTAAAGTATTGATGATGGTGATGATGATTTTGAGGTTTTTGGGTTTTAAAAATAGCAAAAAAAATATGGGCAGTTCAAAAAAAAAAACAACAGGGAATTTAATTTAACCAAAAAAAACCATAAAAAATAATGGGAACCAGGCAAAAGACCCCCCAGCCTTTCCCTTTCCCCAAAAAAATTTTTGGGGTTTTCAGGGCCCAAAACTCATTTCACGGGAGCCAAAAATAGTCAGTTTTAATCAGTTTTTGGGTTTCCTTCCTTAAACCCAGCATTTCAGAGGGGAAAGTGGAAAAAAAAATCGACAAGAGATCCACTACCCCCCAAGATCCTTTTTAAAATTTCAAGTATGTTTTAGATGGGGGATCGTATGCATGAAGTGTTTGGGCCCCGCCAAAAAAAAAAAAGCTATGGGGGAATTTTCTTTCTTTGTCTATCGAGACGAAGGTTTGGGGCGTTTAAAAGGGGGGACGCGGAGGGGGCAAAAGGGGTGGACATGTCTGTGCTGGTCAGAACCCCGCCACAAGCGTTATGGGGGGGGAAAACAGGGGTTCCCCCCCGCCCTGGTCGTCTCCGTTGTGTCATATCCGTTTCCCCGGGTTTTCATTTACGTCGCCGTCAGGGAGGTAGTCAAAGGAAGGGGAAAAATGGTCGTGCCCCTAATAAAGAAACCCTTTTTATCAAATTCAGTGAATAAATAGCGGGGGGGGCATACTTTACTTTAGCATAAAATTGAAAAAGCAGTCGAAGCGTGTGTATGCAAACAACGACGCAGATTCAATTGTACACCCAAAAGTTGAAGTGGGACAATTTAAAAAAGTGGGAAACTTTAACGAATTTTCTGCGCATGCACATGTGTTTTTAAACAAGTGGGCAAGTTTTAACTCAGGAATTTATCCGAAGATTTAAAAAAAAATTAAAAAAATTATCCCCCACATAAACAGGGGCAATTTTTTTTCCGTAGGGGTACCCGACCAAAGCGTTAGCCCTTTACTTAAAGAAAACCCCAACCCAAAATCAACAAACCCCTGCAAGAAAAAAAGTCCTACTAAAAAGTGCCAGTACCACCCTACCCCAAAAAAAGAGGGAGGGCGGCAGGGAGTCGGCCATGCATTGATAAAAGTCATTTTAATGACCTGTGCTCAAACTTCCTGAAGCCCACGTCAATTTTTGGACACATTGCTTGTCACATGAACGACTTCTTTTTGAGAAAGATCTGTGGTAGGTGTAGATTCTGTGGGCATGGCTTTTGAACAGTAAATTTTAAGGGAGTTGCCCAAAAGGGAGGGAAATTTAGAAAATTTAGGGAAAAACGGCCCGCATTTTCTTTTGGGTTGTTTTTAAACCCATAAACAAGCCTAGCCACAGACAGAAATTGAAAGCCAAAAAAAAGTATGTTATTAGCCCAATTTTAAAGGAAATTTTGAATTTTATTATTATTTTTAAAAGAAATGAGTTGGGTAGGGATTAAAACCTATGAGTGGGCAAAAAGGACAACACTGATCTTGGGGCTGGGAAAATAATCCCTCTAGGGCCCCCTTTGGGGAAAGGGTTTAGCCATACGGTGTTTGTGCCCGAAAAAAGGGGTTTCTGATTTAAGTTAAATGTTTTGAATTCGGTAGGTATTCAGGTGGAAAGGAAAAAGGCGAGGATTGCCAAGTGTTTTAAAAAGTTGAGGAAAAAATAATAATGGGGAAAAAAAAAAAATTTAAAACTATGAGCCGGCCCCAAATTGGGAAAGTTTCTCACTTTAAATTTAAAAGAATGTCATTTTTATTTTATATTCTAAAGCAACCAAAAAAACTGGCAGAAAATTGACTAAATAGTGCATCTTACTGTCATTAAAATAGTACTTTCTACCTGGAAAAGCACACGTTGCCCCACCACGTCACACCCCAAAAAATTTTAAGACTTGAAGTAGACACGGTGGTATGCAAAGTGGGAAAAAGAATGAAGACTAGCTTGGGGCCAAGACCCCACCCAAATGCCCCGTTATGCATACTTTTTCCCCCTTACCAAAAGGGAAACCCCAGGCGGGCTTGTGTTAAAAGCATTTAAAATTGATATTTTTCCGGGGAAATGGTTTCACGTTTAGATTTATTTTATTGGATATTGCTTAAAATTCTCATATTTTTGCAACTTTGGTAATCGAGACGGAGGGAGGGACGTGAGGGTTTACGCGGGGGGGCAAGGGGGGGGGAAAAGGGCCCGTGCTGGTCAGAACCAGCCCCAAAACGTAGGGAGGGGGGGGGGGGCCCCCCGGGGTTTTTCCCCCCCGTCCCTGGTGGGCCTCCTCTGCGTCATCATCCCTCCGTGTTTCATTGGGGGAGGATTTGGGTTGGATATTTTTAAGTCTTTTATTTATGGGAAAATTGGCTAATCGAGACGAAGGGGAAAGGGGCGTAAGGGATTTACGCGGGGGGGAAAGGGGGGGACAGGCCTGTGTGGCAGAACCAGCCACAAGCAATGGGGAGGGCAGGGGTTTTTCCCCCCCTTTTTTTCCTTTTTTTTCCGGTTTTTGTCCTTTACCTTTTTTTTATTTTTTTTCCCCCCCGTTTTGGGGTTTTTCCCAAAGGGGGGGTTCCCGGCGGACCCAAACTGCCGTGTTTTCTTGGGCTTCCCCCCGGGAAACAAAGGGAAGGGGGAAAAGTTCCCCGGGAGAAAAGAACTTGCTTAAAATTTGGGAAAAAAAATTTAAACGGGCCAAAAAAGGTTTTAGTTAAATTTATTTAAAATTCAATTTTTTTGGCCAATTCCCCAAATTCCCCCCTTTTTTTTTTGGAAAGTGGGGCAAATTTAAATTGTAAAAAGGGGGTTTGTTCATTAGAATTGGAATTTTTTTTTCCTGAAGTTTAACCAAAATTAAATTGTAAAAGGTTTTTTTTTCATTTTCAGATTAAATTTTTCCCCCAAAGGAAAAAACCCCCTTAAAAGGGAAAGGGAAATCCCCCCAGGTTTTTTAAAAAACCCCTTTTTCAAAAAAACCCCCTTTTTTAAACTTCCAAAAACCAAAGGCCCTAAGCCCCTTTTTAAAACCCGGTACCAACCCCCCCCCGCCCGAGGTTAAAAAAACCCAAAACCCCCAAAGGGAAACCCACCTTTGGGGAAATTTTTCAACAGCCCCAAATCCCTGCCGGTTTTAAAGTCCGCCCAACCCAACCCCCCCAGGCAAAAATTTTTAAAAAAAAACGGGACACCCCCCGGAACCGAAAACCCTTCCCAATTTCCGTTTTCTTTAAAACATTTTGAAAAAAAGTAACCTTTTCCGCCCCGGGAAATTTTGAGTCCTTTTTCCAACTTAAATCCCCGGCCCCTTTTATTTTTTAAAAACCCGTTAAAGACCCCCCGGCCGGTAAACAAATGAAACCCAAGGTTTCCCCTTAAATTTTTCATTCCCTTCCTCTGGGGGACCCTTAAAGAAGAAAAAAACCTCAAGGAAAAACCCCCCCAAAAAGGCGTGGTATAAGCCTTTTCCCCACCCTTCAATCCGGCAATTTTCCCCTCTATTTTAAAAAGACTTTAACGAAACCACAAAACAAAAGGGCAACCTAACCCCCGGCCCCCTCCCCCTTGGCAATAATAACCCCGCCCCTTCCCAACCAAAGAATTTCCCAAAACCCAAAAACCCCTTTAATTTGGGAAAAATCCCCACCCAAAACCCTGTTTTTGCCAAGTCCCCGTGCTGGTTTAATTTTCCCCCGGGGGGTTTTTTCCCCGGGGTAACCCTTTTTTTCCCCCACCACGACAACAAAAATTTTAAATATAGAATTGGTCAGGGCGTCCGGGGGTACGCCTCGGTTTTAATTAGCCCCTCCCCCCCTTTTTTAAAATAACCCAAATTTGTTTTTGGCCCCCCCCATTTGGAAGGCCCAAAAGGGTTTTTAAATTGAACAAAAAATTTTTAACCCCTAAGAAAAAAAAATAAAAGGGTTTTTAAAAAAAGCTTTAAAAAAACTGCAGAAAAAGTTTTCATTTTTATGTAACCTTTTTTAGGTCCGAGTTCTTGAGGGCTAACCTGTCCGCATTTACTGAACTACCGGCAATTTATAAACATGAGACAGCCCGGCTGGTAAGCATGAACAGAGTTACGACTATTATCTTCCCTTCTCTGGTTAAGGATCATTAATTTGAAGAAAAAGAACCTTCAAGTACTGACCCCTGAAGAAGAAAGTGTGTATGATAGTCTTTGTGACACACCACTATCAATACCAGAGCCTCTCTGTCTATTTTTAGACGCACTTGGTAACGTAGTCACAAGAACAGGTCAACACCTGAACCCACGGTTTCCTCCTCTCCCCATTGTGACAGGTACCCTACCTGCCACCTGGGGGCCCATGACCACAGAGAATCATAACCTCTATGAGGAAATCCCCACCCTAGGCGTGTGTATAGCCATGATCCAGCAGTCGCTGGCTCAAGCTCTCCCGGCATATCCGGCGCTACCTATCACTCCGCCAAACACGACTTTAACAGAAAACCTTCTAAACTATAGAATTGTCAGACGTCCGCGCGATGACGCATCTGGATTACTAATATCCGCACTCATCACACCACTTAGATTTCCAAACCACCCACCTAACTCAGGATTCAATTCGTGTCTTTTGAAGAACATCAACATCACATCACACAACAACACTGTATGCTTGCAACGTCAACTGTGTCATAGGATGTTTATTCGGATGTTTTATGCGTAAAGCTAGACGCTTTACTTCGTCACTCTTTACTGCAACACAACAATCGAATTATCAGAGTGAGCTCAAGTCTTTGCTACAGCCTGGCGAGTTTTTATTAGCATGCGATTTTTTTGAGAATAACCCATTTGTTATGCAGGATGAAGCCCAAGGGTTTCATTGGAACAGATGTACCCTCAGACAATAAAGTTTAAAAGCTAAAGCTGCAGAATAGTTATCATATTATGTAACTTAGTGATAGGTGAGATTGCCATACTGCGAACATGTTGCATAGGACGGAACTAGTATCACGGCTATGTCGATATGGGGGATGGTCTCGATGACAGTTTTGCTGTTGCTAGAGAGGGCATTGACTTTCATGCTCGTATCTATAAACGGGAACTGGAAAATCCTTATTGGTTTTATTTTTTTTGATGGAGCAAATAGTGACCAGAAGAGTGATATGTAGTTACGTTTGTCTTAAGTTGGTGCAAGAAACTGGTTTCAGTTTTTTTCCTTTTACATTTGATGGCGACACGACTTGGTTGTACCGGTAATTCTTTTGTAACTTCATTTCCCCATCCCTAGTACTAAAGAACCAGTTTCGTTTCGTTGATGATTAGCCAGGAGTGGAAGAAAATTTTGTATGGTGTACCCGGACAGAATTCCGAACAAGCTGAAAATTTGCACACATGTTCAGTTGATCATTCTAAACAATATTTGAAAAGTCCCCTAAGCTCCGCCGCGTGCGTTTTGAGAATAGTGACAAAAGGCGTAAGTGCCAAAAATTTGTATTTTCAATTTCAACCATTTTTATGCACTAATAACTAAAAATTATTAAATATTTCTACGAAAGTAAAGTTAAAATCGGTCATAAGCTTAGACCCATGCGTGGCAAAAGGGCAAAGTGCCAAAAATATGATATTTTCATAATTTTCAATACATTTTGACATACGTATGTGCAACTGCAAATTATTATGTATTCTACGACGGAAACGTGAAATTGATCTCTTTTCTTCGACCAGTGTGTCTTGACACATGGTGGCATAAGGCGTAAGTGACAGAGATATGTTATTTTCAGTTTCCAACAAACTTATTGACATTCATATATATGCAAATTATTTTAGTATTCGTACGAGACAAAAGTAAACATCTTCCTCGAGTTTCGTTGCTGGCGTCTTGATAATTGGTGGCAAAAGGGCGTAACTGACATCATAATTTAGTTTTTAAATATAAAAAGGGCTTTTGACATTTAGCTACGTTTATTGTTACATATGAATACCATACAATGGACACTCAATGTAAAATCCATGCATTCTGACTGACTTGCTATGGCCAGCTTGTATGTAAAGAACCATTAAAAAAATCGTTGAAAATAGCAGATTGGACATAACCAATTTATAAAATATTTACCCCCACATTCTCAAACGGCATGCATAGAATATTTTAGGCGAAGATCTGGTGTGTTTTGAGCTGGAAAGTTTTAACATATTCAAAGCTTGAAAAACTCATCTCATGCTAAAAATAATAAAACGGATTTTGAAAGGGATTCGAGCAGGAGCTGTGACAACCTAGCTTGGGCTTGGCTGTCTTAGTGTCACATCACTACAGATCATGAGCTGTGACTCTTGATGTAATATAGCCTAGTGGCAAAATGGTGTAAGTCACAAAACTAAATAATTCAGCCCATATGATTTAAAATATTTGCTTGTACGTTTGCCAGATTATCAGCCGGCAACATATTGAAGACTTGGGTCATCATCCTCAAGATAAATCCCAAACATGGCACTTAACTGACATTAATTTGGTGTCCAGTTACCCGGGTCGTACTTAAAAAGTAATACTTGAAACCGATAGTGAAGCGTAAAGATAGAGTATACAGTCCCTTTTTTCTTCATTGACAAAAAGCATAACTGCGCATCACTCACATTGAAGTTTATCTGCAACATCAACACTATTTAATAGCATTATTTGGATATTGGTGATCTGAAGGACGCTTTTGGCACAAAGACGATTTTCACTGTTCGACAAAGTCTTCTTTTGTTAAACTACGACAAAATCACATATTATTATTGTCACAGGTTGCGGGCTCAATCTCCCATATACTTTAAAAACTACCATGCCGAAACATATATTTTCCTGTTTAGTGGTAAAAATTTTGCGTGTAGGGGTAGTGATGCCGCCCCCCTCGTCCTGTTTCCATACTAAGAAGTCTATACTAAATACATGTTTCATGTTGTGATTGTGAATAAATGGGGGCTCAGTGTGTTCAGTTGTGTTTGACGGACACAGGAGACCGTCTTGTTACTTAGCTGCAGTTACCAAAGTAAAATTTGTAAATGAAAATATATGCAGTAGTTTT
The DNA here is from genome assembly GCA_024449915.1 of Sweltsa coloradensis. NCBI lineage: Eukaryota > Metazoa > Arthropoda > Insecta > Plecoptera > Chloroperlidae > Sweltsa > Sweltsa coloradensis. The sequence goes on along the minus strand of JAMZAV010013276.1, from coordinate 1,999 downwards.
TAAGATATAAGTTGCTTATGTTTATCTACCGTTTTATCACAATAGATTTTGTGTGGTACATTTCGTTTACTTCATTGAGCAGTAGCGCTTTATTTGCAACTGCGTAGTGAGAGCTCTAGATTTGATATTCTGCCAGTCCACCAGCACATTTAATAGATCTATCCATCCATCCCTCTAGGCTTGATGGCCAAACATATGGGAATGTATCATACTTTGTAGCGTTCAAAGCCGCCGGGCACACATGGGAATTCAGTTTCCTATGTAAGCGTTTTATTTCCTACTCGGACATTGAAATATGTTATTCTTTCTTTGCTCATGCTCTCTATCTATCGCATGTAATACTACGGTCAAGCCCAAGATAGGTTGTCCACAGCTCGTTTCTCGAATCCCTTTTCAAAATCCGTCTATGCAAACCGCTTGAGAATGCTGGAGAATATTATTTTAAAGGTTTGGTAATGTCCAGTCTGCTACTTTCAACAAAATTTTTAATGGTTCTTTACATACAAGCTGGCCATAGCAAGTCAGTTAGCATGCATGGATTTTACATTGAGTGTCCATTGTTTGGTATTCATATGTTACAATAAACGTAGTTGAATGTCAAAAAACCCTTTTTATATAAATACTGAATTATGATGTCAGTTACGCCCTTTTTTTCCACCATTTAACAAGACGCCAGCAACGAAGCTCGGAGAAAATGTTTACTTTTGTCTCGTACAAATACTAAATAATTTGCATGTACACGAATATCAACAAGTGTTTGTTGAAACTGGAAATAACATTCTTTGTCACTTACGCCCTTATGCCACCATGTGTCAAGACACACTGGTCGAAGAAAAGGGAACAATTTCACGTTTCCGTCGTATTTAATACATAATAAATTTGCACATAATGTCAAATGTATTGAAATTGAAAATATCATGCTTTTGGCACTTACGCCCTTTTGCCACGCACGGGGCGAAGCTTATGACTGATTTTTAAATTTACTGGCGTAGAAATATTAATAATTTGTACATATTAGAGTAAAAGAAATGGTTGAAATTGAAAATAAAACATTTTTGGCACTTACGCCCTTTTGCCACTATATCTCAAGACGCACGCGGCGGAGCTTAGGGGACTTTTCAACTATTGCTTAGTAGGCTCATCTGAGCCTGTGTGCAAATTTTCAGCTTGTTCGGAATTTTGTCCCGGGGAAAAGTCTTCCACTCCTGGGGTAAATGGAGACTTTTTTAAGATTGGTTGGGGACTTTCTTATTTCCTACGTTGGCACCACTGTCACTGCCCCGCGCTATGGTGGCCAAATTTAACTGAAAGACCGCCATTGACGTCTGTCGTGAAAATGAGTTTTAGGAAAAGAGATACATTACTAATATCTGCTGCAATAGTTTGTTATGTGTATAACATTTATTTTGTGGGTCTTTGGAACCCTTAACTTTGCAACCGCATTAAGGTTGATATTTCATTGATCTATTGTAATTTATCAGTTGCAATTATTCCGAGAAAAATTCCCTATTGTATCTCTTCCACATCTTCCCAACTCTCTCCTCTTGCCTCCAAGTCTCCTGCTATTATGGTGTCCTGACATCTCTTCCTTGGCCTACCCAGTCTTCTTCTTCCTTCTTCAATCCATCGTTCATACATTTTCTTGGGTAATGTATCTTCCACCATCAGCTCCATACGTACAACCTTCCCAACACTGTGTTCTTTTGATGTGTAATGTATAATAAATAACATTGTTGCATCATCAAATTTTTAATATGAATGTAAATATTAATAATTGAAGTAAGAAGTAAATAGCACTAACTAATTTAAAACTAAACATTCCAGGAAAAAGATGTCCACTGCACACAGCAATTCAATGTATCCAGAGCTATGTCCCAAAGATTGTTAAGCCCCATAATTCATAAATAAACCATTTGTACTGTCAACTCAACACGAAGTTACTCCGTTGGAGGGGATTCCAAGACCTCTATTGATAACCAATATCTAGCTTGCCCAAAAA
>JAMZAV010013275.1:0-17029 GCA_024449915.1 Sweltsa coloradensis | reverse complement strand
GTCTCCCGGTCCACAACCAGTCCTGTCATTGTTTATCAAAATAAATTCCTTTATTTAAAGCTTTATCATCACAAAAGAAGAATCACTTTGGAATTGGATAATAAAATTCATTTTTTTTTTTTAGTCGCAGTAGGCCTAGGCCTACACCGTTAGGGCCTAGGCGATGTGATGTTTGGCCTGGGCCTCTAGGCCAAGGCCCACACTTTTGCTTGGGCTTAAGCATAAACATCAATAATAAGGAAACAAATCGCCAAACTCAGGTATAAATCAAGTCAACGCATTTTAAAATTATTTATTTTTACAATTTAAAAAAAATTCTTATTTTTAATACAGTATAGCCTAATATTTAAAATAATTTGAAAAATTTGGATAAAATAAGAAACACGGACATTAGAGAAATGCTAGGTGTAGAAAAGTTAAGTGACAGAATAGGAAGGACAAGGTTGAGTTGAGATGGTATGGACATGAAACAAATGGGGGAAAATAAAATAGGATGCCTAAGAAAATGTATAAAAGAAGAATTGAAGAAGGAAGAAGAAGACGGGGTAGATCACGAAAGAGATGGAAGGACACCATAGCAGGAGCCTTGGAAGCAAGAGGAGAGAGCTGGGAAGATGTTGAAGCGATACGATTGTGGGAGGATAGAAAGAAGTGGAAAAATTTGGTTGCTAAACCCAAGCTGACCCTGCCAGAAGAGGACATGGCAATGGATAAAGGCTCATTCATAACCAACTTAGGCCTCTAACTTAGCAGCTAACTTAGCCTCTAACTTTAGGTTGCTGTTCATGATAGATATTTAGGCCGCTAACTAAACAGCCACTGCCTCCTAGATGTTGCTCGTGGCAAAGTGCTTTACAGCCATACCGTCGCCTCTAACTTTAGGTGGCTGTGCATGATAGATGTTTTTAAACCAATCACAACACAGATTTGCAGTGTTTACTTTTATCGCGCCAATGCTTGACATACAATAACATTCAGCATTCAGTAAGTAGGCCTAGCCTAGCTCTACTAAGGTAGCATTATAGAATTGATTGACTATAGACTGTACAGTTTATTAAACAATAATTGATGGTAAAAATAATAAACGTATTTATTTAAGACAACGTGACGTAAGCCTTACATAACCTCACATGGCCTAGCCCTAGCTGGGGGCTAGGCCTAGTACCGCAATAAACGTTAATAATACTGACGGTCAGTTGACATTTCTGCCCCAATCGATAGCCAAATGTTTTCTTTTATATTCTTATCTTTGTATAAAGACGAAGATTTACATATAGCAGTGGCCTTTTCATGAATTCGTTCAATAGCTTTTCATCGAACAATAGCTGATGTTCCTTGGGATCCATTTTTGCTGTTTGTTTACGTTTTCAATCGGATATGACCGGAAATTGTCGGCTCGAGTCTCTCTCTGATTGGTTAAAAGCTTAATGTTAAGTTAGCTGCTAAGTAAAACCTTGGAGTTTGCAAACATTCGGTTGCTGATAAGTGTAAGTTAAAGGCTAAGTTTGGTCATGAACAGACGTGTTGTTTTCCATAAGACAAACCTTTAAGTTAGAGGCTAAGTTAGCTACTAAGTTGGTTGTGAATGGCCCTTAATGATGATGAATATTTTGCAGTTTTATTAATTTTGGACATTCTTCTTTTTTCTTATTTTCTCTTCTCAAAAACACTACCCGTATTATATTCCAAGCGGTACTATATTCGGGCCAATACGGTACTATAATGCGTAGTTTACGCTCACTACACAAATGCTCAGACTCTTGACAGCGACAATATAGGCCTATACAGTAGTGATGACATTGGGTAGTATCTATTGGAATCGACTCTGGAGCCTTGGGAACTGGTATTGTAATTCGCGTCCCTCATGTCACTTCTGGGAATTATTTATCACACGAGTACTGAGAATGAACTATTTATAACACTACAACCACGATGAAATACAAATGACAAGCGTCACCTCGTCTTGACTTGATCAGCCATTAGAACCACACATGATCTCCAAGATGCCGGAAGTAGTAATACCAACAGAAAAAAATACAAATAGTAGGCCTACTTAATAATCAAAATAACAACTTACAACTATTTGTTGTCGTACTACGAACATCATAAATTAATGTTGCAAAACAAATACAAACAATAATATTAATAACCGGGTAGGAGTCGACTCCTCAATCGGTAGAGATGTGCAAAAATGGTGACAGCGAAATTCGCTATTTTTTTTAAGTTGCAATAATCCCTTCAAATTCATTTTGCACATTAATCTCATGAATTGTTATTGAATGGTGCCAATTTCCAATTCGCGAAATTTCGCGAAATTTTAATTGATGCCGCGATCTAGTGGCGAAATTAGCAATTATGTCCTTAGAATGCCAATTAGGTCGCGAAATTTAAAAAAATAAAAAATTTCAAAGTTTTGGTGGAGGTGCCGGGTCGAAGTAGAAATTAAATTAATACTTGCTGGTAGATATGGTGGAGGCGCCGGGTCATACAACGCGATTGTGAGATCTTAATAATAGTTTGAACGAGAGTAAGCTCAAAATACTTCAAATCCATATCAAAAGACACATAAAAAATGCATAATTTCGTAAATTTGGTGGAGGTGCCGGGTAGACGAAATTAATTCTGGTAAAAACTGTCGGAAACTTTGAAAACTGAAGGCTGAAATTGAGCTTAAAATTAAAACTGATTCTGAACTTCACTCTCATGAGCTTGTTTTTCTTTTAAATCATTAAAATCAATCAATCAATCAATTTTTTTTTTTTTTTAAGTTGTGCATGAGAAAATTGTGTTTTTTTGGTAAATCGCGACAAATCGCGAATTTTTATTTTTAAGGCGCGAATTTTCAAACTTTAAAAAACCATTTTTGCACATCTCTATCGATCGGCAATAAAGATAAGGTAAAAGCAGTTGACCTTCACCAATGTTGAACACCCTCCTACAGGCCTAATTTGTTCCAGGAGAGAGCATAAAAACAAATGTTTTGGCAGTAGGCCTAAAGTAACAATACTTTATTGGTTGTTTGTAAGGTTGACTTGGTTTATGAAATTTTTTATGCCAAAGCTAATTTTAGCCCACTACTCTAGGCCTAGTTGCACAACGCTGCCCCCCCCCCCCCCTCCCCACGCCCCCAACTACTTCTCGCTAGCTCGTTTGTCAGTCTTGGGCTCGGCCAAGACTCTCCTGATTTGTTATGGTTACATTATGAGATAACGAGACCACAAGTGTAATCTCATTCAGTCTTGGCCCAGCTGCCTGGCTTTGTTTACATTATGGGATAAGATAACGAGACAGCAAGAGCAATCTCATTCAATTTATCATCAAAAGCAAAGCAGTAGGCAACTCGATTACACTACAATGTCCAGACTCCAGACCAAGGTCGAGAGAGAGCGAGAGAGCGAGAGAGAGATAGATAGATAGATAGATAGATAAGGGTCTTTATTGTAAGGCGGGATTAAGGCTAGTGAAGCCTTATCTTCCATCCAACCTAATACAACTAATAATAATAATACAAATGATAATGAAGGCTTATGAAAATTATAGATAATTTGAACACAAAGTAATTGGCCTGATGAAAATTACACATAATTAACTAAAAACATAAACATTTGAAATTATGATAAACAATTTACACAATTTAGCTATCATTTCATTCTCCGCATTCATCCATCGCTTTCATACAGTTTCATTACAGTAACAAAGAAGGCGTCCTCGTAAAGTAAATAGAGTAACACAGGTAACCGAGCATATTAATACGTAATTTATTTTCATTATTTGGGTGTTTTGATATCACTTATTGTTTGTACAGTTAAGAATTTGAATAATAGGAAGTAGTGGCACTTTTAAAAGCATAGAAGTTATTTATATATTTGTCTCTGATTTCAGACGGAAGAGCATTCCAAGTTCGAATAGCGTGGATTTTGAATGAGTGGTCAAGGAGATTAGTTCTGTGTATGGGAAATGAGAGTTGTGTACCGGACCTAGACCTGGTATTAAACATGTGGTTTGAGTGAAGGAATTGAAAGTTAGAGGCGAGATAAGACGGTGACGATGTTGAAAGTAGTTTGTGAACTAGGCATACGGAGTGAAGGTTTCTACGATCCTTTAATCTAGCCCAACCAAGCGTCTTAAAACCCGGGGTTATATGGTCAGATTTTCTTATTCCTAATATAAATCGTACACAGGAATTTTGTGCCCTTTGGAGACGAATAGCCAGGTCCTCGGTCAAGTCATTGTAAACAACGTCGCAGTAATCGAAATGGGGAATAATAAGAGATTGTACTAGCATTGTTTTTAGTTTAGTAGGAAAGAAGTTTTTTAGTCTGTTTAATGAGTGAAGTGCAGCATACGTTTTTTTACAAACGTGTTTGACATGTTCCGTCCAAGTCAGGTCATTAGTCATAATAAGTCCTAGGTTTCTGACTTGTTGTTGAAAGGGTATTGTTGTACCGTTTAAAGAAACGTTGTCGATTGTCGAGTGGTCTAATTTTGCTAAAAGTTTGTGGTAGCCTAAAATAATGATTTGTGACTTATTGGGGTTTATTTGCAAAACGTTTTTAGTTGCCCACAAAGCAAGAGATTGCAGGTCTTTGTTTATCATTTCAATTGCTTGATTAATTAGTGAGGGAGAGACATGTATATAAATTTGCAGATCGTCTGCGTATAGGTGGTGATAGCAATAAATGAGTGAATTTGAAATGTCGTTAATGTACAATGAGAATAACAAAGGTCCTAAAACACTTCCTTGCGGGACACCTGCCGTCACTGGTAGCCAATTCGATTGATTGTCACCTGAGATAATGCACTGTTGCCTGCCGCGGAGATACGAATTCATCCATTGTAGTGTGGAAGGAGAAAAATTTAAAGATTGAAGTTTGCTTATAAGAATGTCTATGTCAACGGAGTCAAAAGCTTTGCTAAAGTCAAGAAGTGTCAGTATGGTAAGTTGTCTACTGTCCATGTGAGTTCTTACGTCATCAGTTACTTTAATGAGTGCTGTGGATGTACTGTGATTACATCGGAAACCAGATTGGTGCTCGTCTAGAATTTGATTTAATTTCAGAAAATCTGATCTGAGAGAGAGAGAGAGAGAGAGAGAGAGAGAGAGAGAGAGAGAGAGAGAGAGAGGAGCGCGAGCTAGCGCGTAGGCGAGGGGGACGGGGAAGGAGTAGCACAACTCAACAGAAGTCATAAATCCAACACTTTTGAAGGAATCGACTCCTTGAAAACGGAGTCAGGTCGGAGTCGGGTACCCGAGTACCCACTACTACTACATCACTACTATTCAGTATACAGAAAACACAATTAGTAGGGTTGTGCGAACCTGGATTTTTAAATTTCGAACCGAACCTCGAACCTGCATTTACAAAGTTCGCGAACCTCGAACCTCGAACCGAACCTTTTTTTTTAAAGGGGAAGGGAATCACATGGGCACTGAAGAAAAACTGATCATTGATCCAAATCTAGGCTGAGGAGCTTAGGCCTAGGGCCTAGGTTCCCTGGCTTATCTCGCACAATAATAATATTACAAGTATCAAATACAGCGCATTCTTGTCATAAATGTCCAGGGATTCTTCTGATGTATTTTTAATCATGTGGGGAAAACGTTTTAGGGGTAGGGTAGGGCCTAGCCTAGGCCTAGCCTAGCCTAACCATCTTCAGACGAAAAATCATAATAATATCGATCAAATTAAGCGGCAATGCAACTTTTATAGCCAAACCTGAAGACAACACATCAAAATCAACATTAATAATGGTTTCTTATGATCTTAAACTGTTAAAAAAACACGCGTCTTGGTTAGGTCGCCCTAGCCCTAGTAGGCCTAGGCCTAGGTAGGCTTACGGGATAGGCCCTAGGCCTACTACACTCGGACCGTCATCACTTCCCGATGAAAAATCATTACAAGATCGATGAAATCATAGAGAAATAACGATGAAATAAAGCGGCAATGTCACTTTCATAGCCAAACCTGAAGACAAAATCGACATTATTACCGGAGCCTAGGGCTAGGCCCTAGGCCTAGCTCGGACTGCTTACATTTGGACCGTTACTTTCCGATGAAAATTGAAAACTCATTAGTAGATCGATAAAATTATGCGTCGATGCCATTATAATCTTTTTCGCCTGAAGAAAATCCACCAGCATCAACAATAAATAACGATTTCTTGCTATCTCAAGTGTCCAGAATATTTACGCGTCAAGAAAAATCCGCCATTTTAAGATTTTGCAAGTTGCATATGCACTGCTTACAGCGCTAATTCGACTTTCGATTATCGAGCGGCGACCACGGTAGACTTGTATCGATCGGTCGATGCTGTAGGCGTCGCTCCGGAAGGCGTGGCTTTCCGTAAGCGGGAATTTCAAAGGTTCGGTTCGAGGTTCGACTTTCAAAATAATTTTCGAACCGAACCGAACCGGATTTAAGGTTCGGTTCGGTTCGTCTTTTCGAACGGTTTGCACAACCCTAACAATTAGGTACAATAGGTAGCATACTGGAACTTACTTTTTTTATGGCCCCATACACCTCAAACTCTCTTCGCAGCTTTGACTCGGACGTATCATAGTTCTGAAAGCAGACATTTTGAAAATTATTATAAACAGTAGAATATGTATTTTGGTGCTCAAAATTTGCCTACAAAAAGCGTGGGTGGCTACCTATTAGCCTAGGTGGTGATGTACAAACTTTGATGCTAGTACGGAGTACCTAGGCTGCATTTTCACTCTTTGATATATTTTATGGTCCCATGTCAGATGATTAATTGTAGACATATTTATATTTAATTTACATTAGGAAACGGAGACATAGGCCTACTCAACAAAATCAGTAAGCCTACCAATAAATTTGGTTCTAAATACGTAGCAGTAATTAACACAGTCCACTTTTCTTGTCAGTCAACCTTTTGATTTTGAATTAAAAGATACAACTAGCACTACCGGTAGGCCTACCTATCGTTGTCTTTTTAAGTTTTAAGGTACGGTACTAGGCCCTACCTAGATGAGCACTGCTCAGCCAGTATAACATTACTCCACACAAAACAAAAAACTTGTAAAAAATACAGCCAAACCTTACACAATCAAAAGCAATAACTTATGTATACCCTCCTAATTTTTTGCGATCTTAATACATAGGTATTCACTTTGCCCTGTGACTGCATCCTTGCAAAGCGTGACAAAATTTTATTTGCAACTATTGCAACCTCGACAAATCCACGAGAAGTACTCTCGCAAGGCGTAATACCTACTCGCAACGATGGTGGCGCGGGTAAACAGGGTCTGGGGCTTTGCCCCAGCCGCGGAGGCAAATCCGTCGAAGGCGGAAATTTTTTGGGGTCCTGTGTTATATTTGGTGGCCTAAAACGCGATTTGAGGCGACATCTTATCTTAAAAAAACGATTAAAAGAAAGCTAATATTGCATTACTAACTCCTTACGTCACGTCATAGGAGTTCGATCCTCGGTCAATGTGAAGTAAGGCCTAGGCCACACAAAGCCTAGGCCTAGAATCGCGGCACAATGCGAGTTCAAATAGGCCTAGGGCCTACCACCGGCTGGATTTACGTCTATGTTTCCATGAGAATGGGCAAGGTCACCGATTTTATAATAAAAATAAACACTACTTTCGTTTATTATGATTCATTAAACTATCCAAGATCGCGGAAGGCCTAGCCTACGCCCTATTGTGATTTCAACCTAGCAGCTGACGATTGCAAGTCTGCGAGATGCTCGACAAGTTTCACGATTTCATTATTACTAGGGATGACAGCGGGTACACGGGTACCCGACTCCTACTCGACTCCTGTCGGAGTCGACTCCATTTTCAAGGAGTCGGGGAAAATTTTTTTTTTTTTTTTGATGATAAATTGAATGAGATTGCACGTCTCGTTCGTCGTTATCTTATCTCAAAACGTAAACATAACAAATCAGAGAGAGTCTTGGCCAGGCCAAGAGACAAGCAAGCTAGTAGCGGGTGGGGGGGCGGGGGGGGGGAATGGCCGGACAGCGTGGTGCAACCCACTGAAAATCGAGTATATAACTGAGTGGGTAGACTGACACAATTTATTTATTTATTATTTATTTTTAACTTGAGTAGTAGGCAAAAAATAGCTTTTGCAAAAAAAATTTTTAAAAAAAAAATAATAAATTGCGGATCGGGAGTCGACTCCAATATTTAATACCCGATGTCATCACTAATTATTACACTTATTATCAGGAGAATGTTGCACGGGATTTCGGGTTGTCGGTAGATTCTCATATTTCTCTCCAATAACGTCAGATGAAGTTAAAAAAAATAATTAAAAATGGTTTCGTCGTTCGCGTCGATTTTACGACAAGTTTAGGCGTATCGTTCATGGTCTCGTCTCTTTGTTACGTGCGTAGCCTGGAACTTGACCTTGACTTTTTGATAGTTCGTTTTGGCGAGTGGTTGGTAACAGGCCATGCTGCGCATAAGGTTGCACGCAGTAGTTGTATTGCAGGCGCGGCGATTCAAATGCTAGATCGTAAAAAAAAAGCGCGGTCGCACAATAAGTTATCTGAGAGTGTCGATTTCCCAACTCACAAGCTACAAATTTCCACTCACAAATTGCGAGCTTGCGAGTGGGATTGTCGAGGGTTGACTAGGTATTGTTTTATTTGTAAAAGTTGGTGCAAATTTATTTTGCCCAAATTTTCAGCACAAGGAAGGCCTATAAGTAGGTATAACCAAATAATAACATGTACTTACAATACGGGCTACAAACAAGGTTTTGAATGGATCGCCAGTTGCAATTGGTATACTGTGTGGATCCCCTAGGAAAAAAAAGGAAAAAGTTTCACTTTGGTGCATGTAGGTAGGTAGGTACCAAATTTACAGCCATACAAAGTAGGCCTAAATCCTTGTTAGCTAAAGCATGTGACTGGTTGACCATCAACATACATAGTTGCCCAATAATGTTGTTATTGCTAAGGAGTTGATGTGCCAGCTAGGCCTACACGCCCTGCTGAAAAATCTTGTCAAGAACTTGGTTAGAAAAAAGATCTTGTCAACATTTTACCAAGATCTTGGATTTAACAAGACATGGTCAAAATTTGTAAGATTTCAAACTTACGTAACTGCCACCTGGTGTTAGCTTCTTGAACCTCATCAAACATGGCAGCAAACAAGCCAAGCCTACATTAATTAATTATTTGTGCTGTCTCATTGTTTAAGTTTATTTTGAACTAGAGTAGACAGTTGATCAAATCAATAGACTTATCTACATGGTTGGCAACTGGCCACATATGCACATAAATAGCTACAGATAGCTGCCATCGTCTTGTACAGGCCTCAGGCTATGCGAGTATTTGCAACCGCTTTTGTAGTAGGTTGTAGGTGGTTGTAGTCAGTTGGCTAAAAACAAAAAGTATTATGCCTTGCACCATAGGGCTAGGCCTGTATTTGCCCTAGCGTGCAGGCATGCCTACTTGCTTTATGTTCACATGGCCAAGATTAACAAGCCACAGAAAGACTAATATAGGCGCTCCACGCTAAGAAAGGAGATGCGCGCGCTTTCGACGGGCCAATCAGCGATCGTTATTTTAAATTGGAGCCTGCTGAATGGCTACAATTCACCCGTTAAAAGCGCGCGCAACTCCTTTCTTAGCGTGGAGCGCCTATAATAAGGTGGCATAGTATGTATTGAAATTGAATCAAGTAGGTAGGCCTACTGCATAAATAGACCAACCACAATTTTGCCAGCTTGACAAGATATTCGCAAGATCTTGTCAAGATAGTCGCAAGAACTTGGCAAGAATAATGTAGGCCTACAAGATTTTTCAGCAGGGCGGTCAAATCAGGTTGCGCAACATCGAAAATATGTTCAACATTCTAAACTTCTCGGCAATAAAAGTTTACCTAGTTGAAAGCAACTTCAAATCAGATCTCTTCAAATTAGAATGTGATCGTCAAACACCACTGGTTGCAAAAACCATTCACTTACTATAGGTCTAGTTTAGTTTAGGTTTTGTTTTGGTTAGTGCAGCCTGGTATAGGGCCCTAGGCCATTTAGAAAGATGTCAAAGGATAATTTAATAGATTGACATTTACCACTTAAGGCGTAAACATGTTCTTTAGCTGTAACTTGTATTGATAGATCATTTGATTTCAATCAATTTTACCCTAGTTCAAACTCTTTCAAATCCTACCACACACTATCAAATTATGTAGCTTTTACAATTATTTACACAATATAACTTGGCTCCTAAGTACAACTTGCAGGCCTGTAAAACTCAACACAATGAGGTACTTACAGACAGCAATCTCCTGCTCAAGTTTATATGCAACTTGCTCAGCGCGTTCTCTACGTCGTCTCTCTAGTCGCTCTTCTCTCGTCTCTACTCTGGTTGGTGGCGGAGTGTCTGCGGGATCCTTGAAAAACAATGAACATACGTAACATTTAAAACTTTGGTGGATTCTATTGGCATGCACTAGGCAAGTAGGTATTGGTAACCCTAGGTCTGCATGTAGCCTAAATGTTGTCAAATCCACTTCATAACATAAAAAAAGAAAAACTGAACAAATGAAAATACAAGAGGACATCAGTTGAGCAGCAGTGTTTTCCCCGAAACTGCTTACACGGGCACTTTTGATGCCGCTCAGCTAACACTTTTGCTGCTAGCCCCAATTGAGGGTCCGCGAGCATAAACCGTAACGCGCGTTGTACCCGGCACGGCCAGCCGTGGTCCCGCCGTGCTATTTGAAGTCATAATACACTTCAGAGTTCACCAATTTGCATACAGATAGCAGTAGCACCACACTGAACGAATATGTAACAGCATGCAGTTGTCTACGCGTGGCTTCTAACTTTAGCGGGCGATGTTGCCACCGACGAAAACTGCTTGTTCTCATTCTCATATTGTTTTTTGTCAGATGGTTTATGCTCATGGCCCTCCAATTGTTTTTTTATTAAAAAATTGGTAGGCCTAATTGGATGAGCGTAGCGAGCGAAGCGAAGATTCCATTTCACTACACTGGAGAAAAAAATCCGGAATTTTTTTTTTTTTTTTTTTTTTTTCGTTCTTTCTGTATTTTTGTGTGTTTGTTAACACGATTCCGGCTAAACCGATACTCAGCATTGCTATGAAATTTTATAGAGACCTTCGAAATTTCTGAACTTAGAACTGCCACGTTTTTGAGCGCAATCGGGAAATTTTTTCTCATAAAAAACGCAATTTTACCATTTTTTTTCGATTTTTAAAAAATTTCTTCGACTTATAACACCTACATGCTTTATCCGATTGTAATGATTTTTTTACAGAACCTTAATTTTATGAATTAAGATATTTGTGTGAAATTTGAGCGTAATCGAAAAATTATTTCTCATGAAAATCAAAATTTTACGGGTTTTTTCTTTTCTAAAACAATTCTTTGACTTATAACACCTACATGCTTTATCTTATTGTAATGATTTATTCACAGAACCTTAATTTCGTGAATTAATATATTCGTGTTAAATTTGAGCGCAATCGAATAATTATTTCTTATACAAATTGCAATTTTACGATTTTTTTCTTTTTAAAAAAATTACGATTAATTAAAAAAATTAAGTTAATTTTTTATTTTATTTTATTTAATTATAAAAATTAAGTTAATTTTTTCTTTAATTTAATTTAAAAAAAATCTTCGATTAAGTAATGATTTTTTCACAGAACAACAGAAAATCCGCGTAACACATGGCATCTCAATGCACCATATACGCTCATCCAACAACGCGGCGGGACTTAAGCGTTTTCCTAGTTATATAGAACACAGTTTTCCAGCTGACTCTCTTCTTTTGTTCCCACTGCCCATGTTACTGCCCCATACGTTAGTAGGTACGGTACAAAATATGCCTTGTACAGCAAAATAGGGATGGGAAAAAGCGTTTAATTTCGTTAACATTTAACCCCTTGAACTAATCGCGTTGAAACGTTTAAACGTTCTAAACCCTATTTTCAAAAAAAAAAAAATTTCAACAAAAATCGTAATTTTGTAATTATGACCGGCCGACGAATAATTAACAACGGTTTTATTCTCACTCTTGCATTTAATGACCCGGCACTTCCACCATGTGCAACCCTCAAAAAATCCACTCGCCAGCTCGCCACTGGCGAGTTACAAAAGTCTCCTGGCGAGTTGACATATTTACGAAAAAGATTCACGATTTGTCATCTTCAAATACCAGTAGGGTACAAACAATGAAATAGTAATGTGTGAATCAACAACCTGGTGGTAGTTATAATATTACAGACTAGTGTTGATTTATTTATGAACGTTGGATTTCACTAATTGCCAAGCTAAATAAATAATGTTACTAGGGATGGGCGAACGTTCGAAATTCCGAACTCGAACCGAACTTTTTTTGAAGTTCGGTTCGGTTCGAGTTCGAAATTTGAAGTTCGAGTTCGTGATTTATCAAAATTACGAACTTGCTCCGAACTTTTAAACTTGCCGCTGTCGCGCGCGAGAAAATCCTCCAATGGTGAGGCAGTATTATTCATTCAAATATCGATTTCCTGCGATATTTTCGATAATTGAAATGGAAGCAGCTCTCCACCAATTGCGTACGTTCTAATGTTCGACTAATCGATTCGCAGCAATAATGCGATACATCATGAATGTATCCACCAATGAGAAAGCTGCTAATATAAGACGCCAAGACGAGACGCTGTGACATTTACGACGATATTTACGATGTTTTATAGAGTAATAAGTATTATTTGGTATCACTGAACAATGATTAAAGACCGATTAACCACGTTTATATGCAATTATGTTCACAAATAAATTTCTCGCAGGCAAGTTTTAACCACATTTGCGTCAGCTTACACACCTTAATACGATGTCGATAAGCTACATAACCTCAAATAGATCGTCATTTTACGTTTGTTATTCAAAGTTAGATAACAATAACATGCCCATGTTCTAGGCCTAATAAAATTTAATAGTTGCGGTATTTAGACGAGAACTGGCCACGATTTCACAACAATCTTTGTTAGGTTTGGTTTATGGACCAGGGCCTAGACCTAGGCTAGGTACATGGAATATTTTAGGCTTGGGGGCTAAGGTTAGGCTAGGGCTAGGGCTAGGGCTAGGCCTAGGCCTAGGCCAAGTAAGGAAAAGCCTAGCCTAGGTTAGCCTAGAATATAGAAGATAATAGGTGTCTAAACATGTTTTATAAGCTCTTATCTAAACCAAGACTTTGGAATTTGGTAGCCTTGCCTAGGCTAGGGCTAGGCCTGCCTAAATTTAGGATGCTGTGCCAAAAGGGCTAGGCTAGTCAATCCTGTCGATGAAGGTCGATGAAATAGATCTCGATAGTAGGGAGATATAGCCTTAGCCTAGACATTAAAGTATGCCCAATTGAAATTCCTACCTCCCTGTTTTTGGTTTTAAGCAGATTTTTTAAAGTTCGGTTCGAGTTCGAAGTTCGAAACTTTTTTTTACAGAAGTTCGAGTTCGGTTCGAAACTTAAAAAACCAAGGTTCGCCCATCCCTAAATGTTACATAAGTAATCAGGAGTTAGCCTACGAATCATGGAAAAATCTACAAATAAATCTAAGACAAAAAACAATAGTAGCATCTCTGTGGCCGTCCTATACTAACGTCTTTATCTTCCTCGTCACCATAAAGATAAAGCCATCTGCTTGACAGCTAGATCATATTATGTCTTCCAAGCGGACTGTCGACCAATTTTCATTCAGGTAAGCAATCGATCATGTAGACAATATTGGCTTCCTATTTAACCCTTATTTGTCATTGAAATTTGCCTAAAAACGTGTCTTAGGTCACTTAACTAGGGGTACTTTTCAACGCCAACCTCGGGGCGAGTGGATTTGAGACCCGGCGAGTCCATTGCCTCGCAATTTTTCGAGGGTTGACCATTTGTAACAGACAAGATGTCTTACTACAGCCTGGGACCCGGCACCTCCATCAAAATTGAGCATTTTTAGAAAATTATCGACCTAATCTGTTAGCCCGTGTTTGTGTAGGTTCCAAAAGTGATAAAAAAATAACATTTCATTAAAAAAAAAAAATTTACTAAAATTTTTGCGAATTTAGGCCCTAATAACCTCTAACCGTCCACTAAACGTTTAAACGTCCCATCCCTCCTACAGCAAAATTTTATATTTTTGTAGGGACAACTCATTCCAAAGTAGGCCTACCTAGCTTTCTAACCAATTGGTAAAATCCTACTGCTTTTTGCACTCTAGATGACACTCCTCTACCCACTTTTACATCATTTCGTTTGTCAATATATTTCCCAAATATTTAAATTCTTCTTTTTCTTCTAAGACTTCTCCACGGAATAAAAAAAGTTTAGCCTAAATAAATAAATTTTTATGTCTACCCAGTCAGTCATATAAATTATTTTCAAGGGAGACATTAAACCAAAACGACCAAGCCAACTCTGTAGGGGGGGCGATGCAATCGACGAGTGAGCGATAAGCAACCAAAGATCCATATTTTTAATACGAAATATAGTAATCAGTGGTATGGACAATGCAAACACCCGCGGATCAACACCAGGATCAACAAGGCCGATTCATAACAACTTTGAATTTATTATGTGCTTCGTTGCTAGGACAACTCTAAAGTCACCGTTGGCGTTTACTAATTCCTAAGACAAGCACAGACGGACTATTAAGTCCAAATTAGAAGTTTAAAAACTTCTGCCTAGAGCGGGAATCGAACTCTGGGCCTTCTACATTGGAAGCAGAGACGCTAACCACAAGAGCAACGAGTCAAGCAGCAAGTTTACACCTGTTAAACGGCGCAACACTTATCGGTATCACGCTCTAACTCTTATTCTATTCGTTATTTGGACAAAACTTAAGAAGAATAATATTTAGCAAATATATCATTGCTTATAATAGTGATTATTTAGAATTTTTTACACAGCCGTTAGCTTGTTATTACAATGTACGAATCACACATGAAAAATAACCAAAATGACTATAGGGGTATATAAGCTTTCTCAACTTCAATTGACAAAAAATGAAAAAACTACTACCCGGATTTCGACAAGGCCACTTTCAAAAAAAGCATTTGGCTGTTTAGACAAGAAATAAATTAACTTTCTTGACAGAAAGTGCACTAAACAAAAATTTGAAGCATGTAGTAATATGAAGCGTGCAGTTTTTCACGGCTCATCCGCGCGTCAAAAGTGCGTATTTTAGATGAAAACACATAGGGGCTACCCAGCATATAAGCATGTGCCGGCATGTGCTGTAGTACATTTTTTGTTCAGTGCACTTTCTATCTAGCCTAGAAAGTTAATTTATTTCTTGTCTAAACAGCCAGATGCATTTTTTGAGAGAGGTCAAGTGGTGAAATCCGATTAGTAGTTTTTTGTCAATTGAAGTTGAGAAAGCATAGGCCCCTAGTTGCTTTGATTAATTTTCATGTATGCGTAGGCTACAGTGTAATAACAAGCTAACGGCTGCACGTCAAAAAATTCTAAATAGCCCTAAGCCTAATCGCTAGGTATTATAAGCAATTATATGTTTGCTAAATATTATTCCTCTTAAGTTTTGACCAAATAATGAATAGAATAAAAGTGGCACTTCTTCGGCTAGGGGGGTCTAACTTTTATAGGCTACACCTTGTTAACACTGCTATATTGCCTTGTTACTACTTATGTTAAAGGTGTACTTTCGTTAGGTTAGCCGAACTTTCCGCAGGCTACAGTGCACCGCACTAGTTCTAGGATACAATCGATAAGAGCGCACTCGAAATCCTTTCCGTTACTGTGTATATAAAAGTTGGACCCCCTAGCAGAAGAAGTTCCATAAAAGTTAGGCCTAGAGCACGATAAGTGATGCGCCGTTCAACAGACGTCAACTTGCGAAATGAGGATTTATCCCTACTCATTCCGCCATGTTGCCTCGTGACGTCAGGAGACGGGTAAATTTCTAGTCGTCAATTGTCTTCATGATGCTGGCAACTGTTGTAAGCAGTCAGCATTTTCTAGGCCTAGGCCTAGGGCCTACATAGTACATACTGCCGACACAGGAGTAGTCATAGCCTAGGACCTAGCAAGGTCTAGGCCCTAGCCCTAATTGTATGTCATTGCAACATTCCGACACTAGGTTTGAACGTTTGATAGGAGGCTAGGGTCTCTAGTATGCGGTTGACACAAGAGTTACTAACACTCGTAAAAACCCCCATTAGCAGGAGACTGCGCCTAGGCCTAGCCCGAGCCTTTAAGAAATCGGAGTGGATATTCTTACGGCATGCCGTAAGAATTACTACACACTATTCTTACGGCATGGAGCGAACTTTTCGTTTGGTATGCCCAGTTTTTGATCAGTAGGTAGGGCTAGGCCTACTTTAGATTTAAAATAGCGACGTCAAAGGTTTTGTAGGTACTTTAGATTTAAAATAGCGACGTTAAAGGTTTTGTAGGTACTTTAGATTTAAAATAGCGACGTTAAAGGTTTTGTAGGTACTTTAGATTTAAAATAGCGACGTTAGGCCTAGCCTAGGCCTGCCTAGTGCATGGTCATAGTAGGCATAGACCGTAAGAATTACTATACACTATTCTTACGGCGCGCCTGTTGATGAGTCACGTGATGAGACAACCAATGAAAACACATACCGTAAGAATAATTTCTAGTAATTCTTACGGTATGCCGTAAGAATATCCTCTGCCTTAAGAAATTAGATCCTGGCCTAGCCTAGGGCATGAGAAGGCCACGTCTGAGTGGGCGATGGCTAGGTCGTTGTTTATGTAGTAGTAGTAGTAGTTTATTTATTTAGCAAAATTGCTATTTACATACAAATACATACATATTATGATATGGACTACAGTTGTACAAGATAAAATCACAATAACCAATTCTTATAATTCCATAATATAAAAAACAAACAGTATAAAAAATTAATTCTATCTATGTTATTTTGATTGTTGCAGTACTTGTCTATAATTATTATAAAACCCAACTTTCGACCAGTCAGCAAAATACCAACTTACAAGAACAATTTCCACTGTTCAAGATTAACGTATCCACACTGTACGACAAATCTGTGTCATAT
>JAMZAV010013274.1:0-18031 GCA_024449915.1 Sweltsa coloradensis | reverse complement strand
CCCCGGGCATTCAAACCTTTGGGAAAAGGCAAATCAAGGCAACACAGGGATAGCCAAAAAAATCAATTGCCCATGCCCCGAAAATGGGCCCCGGCCAAAAAAAAACCCTGGAAGGGAAAAAAATAAAATTGGTCCAAAAAGGGGGGTCGGTTTCATTCCCACTGAAAGAAAGGGAAAAAACATCATTTTTGTCAAAAAAAATGAAAAAACCCAAAATTTCGGTGGGCTTTTTTTTCCCCATGAATTTTTATTTTTTTTCTATGCGGGGAAAAAAAATTTTTCAACCGAAATGTTTGGAGCGTGTTGTTTCCCCAAAAAAAAAAAGGGGTTTTGGTGGTTTAAAACCTCCCCCGGGGCTTTTGAGGTCGGTTTTAAAAAATCAACCCAAAGCACGCCATAAGGGGGGGATGCGAAAAGGGAAGGTTTTTTTAAAATGGTTTCAATCAAAAACGGGGAAGGGGTAAAAAAACCACACTATAAAAAACCCCATACCCCCCCTTTAAACCCAAAAAATTTCTTAAAAAGTACGGGAAAATTAAACCACTTTTTTTTTTTTTAAATTTTATTTCCCCCCAACTTAAACCGGTCTTATGCCCAAATGGAAGGGCTGTTTGGTTTGTAATTGTTGCACGGTGTGCCTGTATGAAAAGGGAGGTCCTTTTTTTTTTTTTTTTCGCCAAAAAGCGCCATAAAGTCAACGCGATTTTATATCAAAAATTTTTCCTTAATATGAAATCCATTTCATGCTGTGTGCCCACGCCATTTCTCATTGCATGTTTTCCCAAAAACCATTTTTCGCGTGACTTTTCCGCCCCAAGTGCCTCAATGGACGCAAAACCTTTTGGTAACGGAGTTTGGTTTACGCTTTGCCCCCAACTTGATGCTCACAACTACGCCGCCAAAAATTAGGTTTTTTCTCCCCATGCCCCCATCCCTCCAACCCCTTTTGAAGGGAGGCTTGAGGGGGTGGCTTGCGGAAGGTGACGCACCCCCCATCCGCTGGCAGGCGCAATAATAATCGGGTTTTCGCTGGTCGTGGTTGCGTCAAAAACCGCCACTGTACCACCACAACCCTTGTGTATGGGCCCAAAAATCAAACGCCCCGTAAGCGCATTTTTGGCTTTACGAGGCGCAAACGGTGCGTGCTGTTGGGCGCACCGTGAGCGTGGGGGATATTGTCCATTTACCAATAATTTCATGCCGTCACGACCCTTCATTGCTCGTCCATCGTTTGCCGGCAAATTTGTGTGTGCCCGTCAAACGTAAGGCGGTGAAAAAATAAAACAAGGTCGGGAATGCCCAATGCGGTAATGGGTCGTCTTTTTTGCGAACACAAGGGGCGCGGCCAAACCCCAAAACCCGTTGAATCGCTGTGCGTTGATGTGGATGGGGGGATACCGTAAGGCCGCACTGTTTTGGGTACAGAAAAGTAAATAACTCTTGATTTTTGGGGCGCAAGGGGGTGAGGGGTGCCCATCTTCGGAGAGGGACATCAATACCATCCCAATAAATGGTGTTGCTTGGGGCATTTGTTTGTGGGGGTGATTTAAAACCGTATGCCTTATAAAGTCCAACATCGCACCGCTATTGACACCTTAACGCCCCTAAATCGTGATGGTTTTGTCACGCAACCCCATTTTTTTCGCAGGGCGAATTTGAGCGCAGCGTTTTTTAAATCCAATACCCCCAGGTTTACGAACGGGTTCTCCGCTGATGAAAAAGACTCATATCCAAACCCTTTCTTTTTATTTGGAGCGGTTTATACCGACCATTTCGTAGGTATTTTTGACTTGCCGCACGCCCCCAAAGACATAGCAAAAAACCAAACCCTATATCGTATTGAAAAAAATTGCGGCGATTCATATTTCTCCCGTTTAGTTAGGATTTTTGGGCGTGGGCCGCATCAGTGGCCCTTTTATAAAACTTTAAAGTTTTTTGCTGGCTCTTATCATTTGCACCCCTTTACCTTGAGACCAGTGATTTAATAGAGGGGTTGATTCTGATGCCCATGATGACCGTTGATACAGGGAAGGTTTGGGGATAGGGTACAAAACCGCGAACAAAAAGTCATCGAAAAAATCAAACCGCACAGAGATTTTAGCCAAAATGGGGCGTTAAAATCAAATTGTTGCGTAAAATGAATGCCCCTAACGATATAAAAAAAAACCCCAAACGGCATCAAAAAACGGCATAAATCGGTGTGTCCAAAAAAGCGGGTTGAGCGCTAACATGCCCAAGCCCCTAGCCAAAAAACAAAGAAACACAACATACCTGGGCACACCCTCTCGTTCAAAATTGCCCGTTTTAAAAAACATTTATTAATATGAACCGATGGGGAAACAAAACCCTACCCAGCACAATAAAATCAAGCGTTTGGGAGGCGGCTTTACCGCATGAAAAGCGAACCCCCATATCAGCCCCAACCCAACAAACATCGCCCGATAAGACAAAAATTGGTTTTACCACCTCAATAGCTCGGTCATGATTTTTTTTTGGGGGGTGTAAGGCTTATCAAGCCCATTTGAACATTGGTTTAAAAAATTTTAAATTTTGCACATACACCAATAAGCATACAATAAACCCCGTACTTACTACGGAGTCAAGAAAAAATGGCAATCAACAATAAAACGGGTTTAACCTTGGCGAATTTGGCCAAAACAGTGGTGTTTAGTTTTAAACCCTACGCTACTACAAAAAACGGGTATTGCCACAGGGCCACGCCCCGAGGTCGGTTTAAAACGATTCTACTGATTTGGTAGAGCGCGTTGCCTCATAAAAACGCGCAAATATGAGTTTTTTTTTGAATGAAATCAAAGAGTTGTTTTCTTTTAAATGGACTCACGAAGACAAAAACGAAATTCGCCCTGTTTAGGCGCCCTGACACAAGTGCATGAAGCGAAAAGAACATTTGAATCGCCCCTTTAAAAAAACCTTAAAAAAATGGCC
Source organism: Sweltsa coloradensis (assembly GCA_024449915.1). Lineage (NCBI taxonomy): Eukaryota > Metazoa > Arthropoda > Insecta > Plecoptera > Chloroperlidae > Sweltsa > Sweltsa coloradensis. The sequence continues at coordinate 15,085 of JAMZAV010013274.1, read as the reverse complement.
AATTCATGTGAAAAATAGCCCACACACGCGCCCTGCCCAATCATTGAACACATCCAACAAGGGGATGCTTAAACACACTCTATCATTATAAACAGAGAATACATGCAAGTCATTTAACAATCACAGGTGCGTCCGATAGCATTGGTGTACTTTTACACAAACACATGAGATCATGATCGGATTGTTTCTTGTTTCATCACATGTGGGGTTTTTGGTGCGCCTAGGCGCAGTGTTTATAGTGCAAGCAATTTTTCTATAGCTGGGAGTGTGAGTCACGGCTTGAGTTCAAAGCGGCTGGCGTTGGCATAACGTGGCGAAATAAACCTTTAGTCAAAAAAAGAAGGTCAAAAGACTTATTTTTACGCCGTGGTATTCAACATAAAATTGGATAGTGCCACAAATTGTGCGACCGACAACTCCTCGGCTCGTGCGGTTGGCTTGATGGCACAGGCTTCCATTTGTTCCAAAGTTACCACACCGTTCAAGGTGTTGCGTAACATCTTGCGCCGTTGGCTAAATGCTTGCGCGACCAATTTGGATAAATGCTGCTCATCGGTTGCATTGAGCATCGCGATTGGCTTCGGATGCATACGCACAATCGCCGAAGTGACTTTAGGTGCTGGCACAAAAGCGTGCGGCGGCACATCAAACAAATGCGCCATCTGATAACGGTATTGCAACATGACTGACAATCGACCATAAGCCTTATCAGACGGCGAGGCAACCAAACGTTCAATGCCCCTTTTTGCAACATAAATACCTGCACATCAATATGGGGCGTGAATGTCGCCAGATGAAACAGCAGTGGGCTAGAAATATTATAAGGTAAATTACCCACCACTTTGCGCGGTTTTTTTAAGTGTATCAACACTCATAAAATCAAAGTTAAGCGCGTCCATACTGTGAATGGTCAATTGTTGCGGCGAAAATCGCTTTTCCAACCGAACCACTAAATCACGGTCAAGCTCAACCGCATGCATGTGCGAAATATTTTGTAATAACGGCTCGGTCAATGCCGCCAAACCAGGGCCAATTTCAATCAAACAATCGCCCTCGCGTGGGTCAATCGCAGCAATAATGTCAGAAATAACGCCCGTATCTTGCAAAAAATTTTGACCAAACCGCTTACGCGCAATGTGTTGACTCATGATGTTTGCCTTTGGTTGAGTACCATGTGGTGTGCTGTTTCGATGGCGGTCAACATACTGCCCGCATCGGCGCAATTTTGACCTGCCAAATCCAAAGCCGTACCATGGTCAACAGAGGTTCGAATAATGGGCAAAACCCAATGTGATGTCACACCACGACCAAAACTGGCATATTTGAGCACAGGCAAACCTTGGTCGTGATACATCGCCAATACCGCATCGGCATCTTTTAAATAATGTGGCTGAAACAATGTATCTGCTGGATAAGGACCGAGTACAGCATGACCCTGTTGTTGAAAATATTGAATCACTGGTGTGATGACCTCGATTTCTTCACGCCCCATGTGCCCACCCTCGCCTGCATGGGGGTTAAGCCCTGTGACCAATAGGCGTGGATTTATGATGCCAAATTTATGGGTTAAATCGTGCAAAATGATTTTAATCGTCGTATTTAAAGATGCTTGAGTAATCGCCGCAGGTACATGAGCGAGCGATAAATGTGTGCTCGCCAATGCCACGCGCATACCACCACCTGCAAGCATCATCACCACTTGTTCAGTTTGGGTTTTGTTTGCCAAATACTCTGTATGCCCTGTAAATGCAAAACCTGCATCACAAATATACTTTTTTGCACAGGCGCGGTGACAATTGCCGAAAACACGCCGCCCAAAGCCCCATCAATCGCGCAGTTCAATAACTGTAAAACATAAGGTGCATTAGCAACATCAAGTCGCCCTGCGTGTGCAATGTGAGCAAGCGGCATGTGCTGAATATTGAGTGAAGAAATATCCATCCCCATTGTTCGTGCAGTTTGCAACAACAATGGTTTATCACCAATCAATATAAGCGGATATTTATCTGCGCCCTGCCAATCCAATGCGGCACGTATCGAAACTTCAGGGCCTATGCCTGCAGGTTCGCCAACGGTAATGGCAATCGGTAATGATGCGGATTTAAATTTCATGCGCTCATTTTAACATGTAAAAAGCCGCGCTATTGCGCGGCTTTTTACAGAATAGCTTATTGCTTGATTTCAACCAAACTTGCTTGGCCTCTTCCATCAGGTTTTTATACCAAACCTCATAGTTTTGTTCAGCCTTTTGCAACTTGAGCGCGGTGATGGCCTTGGCTTTTTGTTTGTCTATCGTGAACTCATCGACCTTATGCGAAAGGGCTTTAAAGATATGAAAACCATTTTTGGTTTTGATGATTTTACTGACAGCGCCATCTGGCAATGATTTAATCGCCGCAAGCACCGCTGGTTCGGTTTTTGGGTCTTTTAAGGATATGAACACAGGAGCATCAGCAGACTCTTTGACATCCGACAGAGCCTTCACCACATCACCAAAATGACTCTCCTTGATTTAGACGAGCCTTGGCATCATTTATTTTTTTTCAATGAAACAGAACTCGTTTGATTGATATAAAGGTGTTGGACTTCAATCAATTCTTGTGTCGGAATAGGTTGCCCTCGCCTAATTTTTGAGCAACTAAAAACGCATCCACTTCGTCAGAAGTGACGTTGACTTTATCAGCAACTTCTTTTTCTTGAGTGCCTCAATCGTCAACTCATTTCTCAAGTCTCCACCAAAACCAGCCCATGCAACCTCACCATCTTGCTGGGGTCCATCTGGCTTGAAATGCATCGACCGTCAAGTTTTGTGCCTGCGCAATATTTCCAACTGCTTGATTCATAATTTTTATCAGAAATACCAACATCCGCTTTTTTTAGCCGCATTGAGTAATATTCGCTCTTCAATAAGTTCGTTGAATGACGACTGTGCCATTGCATCTTGTTGCTGTTTACTCAACGCAAAAGCCTTAACAGGGTATTTTTCTTTCCACTACTCGCTTGACTGGCTGATTGAATTGTTTTTTAAGAATCGAGACATTCACATTGATTCGTTCTTGTACCTCTTTAGCGGTAATCGCCTCTCCCGCAACAGTTGCTATAACGGAGTTTAAATCAACATTCGCACCCTGTTTTAGGCTCTTTTTACTCTGTGGTTTAACAGCATCGGTTATGGGTTGAGGGGTTGTCTCAACACCAACAGATTCCTTTTCGACTTCTGACTTCCCAATATCTATTGGGAGCGTGGTCTCTGTTGTTTAAACTTTTACAGCTTCTTTACATCAGACACTACAGTATCAGTTGTTGCCTCAACTTGCACAGCCTCAGTACTGACCGCTTTGGTTTTTTATCGTGCTCTATTTTCTCACCTTGCGCTGTATCACGAGCATCTGAGTTGAGTTGAGTTGAAGCCCTCTTGTACATCTTGTACATTGACCGGCTCTGCCGAAAAAACAGCATTGTCACTATTGTGAGGGGTCCCCATTTGTATCCAAATCCCAAAACCCTTTTTGTGCAAATACAAGTATGGGTGTTGCCATTGCAATAATGAGTAGTTTTTAAGCCGTGCGTTCACAATCTTCCTTTAAAAGAAAAAAAAGACTTGTCCCTTTTAAAAAAAACATTCATCCAAAAGTATTCTGAATATTATAAATCAAGTTCTCCAATAAAAAAAACAACCGGGGACCTTATTTTTCTTGATATAGGATTTTTTGTGTACTTTTAAAGAATTATGTCAAATGGTGGGGCGTTTCATACCATTTGACATAAATCAACGATGCCACAACAAAACCTGCCCAAATGGGCCCCAATTTCCGCAACAAGTACAATCATGGATCAGTCTTGACACCATGAGTTTTTCATAAAATTCCTTATTTTTTGTGCCTCAACTGTTATTGCTGGCTTGACAGGCTTGGGCACCCCCTTAATTAAAATAGGCAATGGCGCGTCCCGGCAACAGCATAGTGAAAAGCCAATCATATGTTTGGGATATCATTTTCCCTTGTGCAAAAGGCATGACACGCCCACCAAATTTAATCTCGCCAACAGAGTTGACATTCAAATACAAGTGATTTGGTCGTCCAATGGCCATAGCTTGCGTGATGCACCAATCAATCGGTGCAAGACCGTACATGTGCGCCCACGCGCCGAGATTGACGCAAGCCGAGCCTGTGCCTGGGTTCTTCGATAATTGAATGATGCACATTGAAAAAATAGCGGGCATGAATATGTTTCTCCATCTTTGAACCACACATAAACATTGAGACAGTCTGCACCAACATCAGCCCAAAGCTGTTCATCGACATGAGGTGTCACACGCTGCAACGCAGCGTGACTGGTCAACGGCACAATGAGTTGCCATGTTCCAGCATTCATCCAAACACACACGAGGCGCAATATCCTCAATAGACAAACCCAAAGCTTGCGCCAACACCTGTGTGCTCAAGGTCGTTGGCTGTGATTGATAACCAGATACGTTCAAGCGATATACACCATTATCATGTCAATCAGCACGGTTTTGGCCTGTGTCGTCAAGGTAAATTGATTGGTAGCACACGGTTTTTGTGCAACCACGCCGCCGCGCCAAGCGTTGGGTGACCAGCAAAAGGCATTTCATGGTCGGGCGTAAAAATACGCAAACGCGCCGTACTGTCGTTTGATGTACAAATAAACACGGTTTCGGATAAATTAAATTGCCGCGCAATCAACTGCATCTGTACATCCGTTAAGTCATCACCGTTGGGTACAATGGCCAATGGATTGCCGCCCCATGCGGATTCAGCGAAAACGTTGTAAATTTCAAAATCAAATGATGACATATTGTTATCGACCCATTTTTTTAGACCAAAAAATCAATGCCACCGTCACACCGACCGTTGCCCACATTGCCCAATTGGACGGCTCATTAAATAATACGGTCGCCCAAATCAAACTCATCAAAGTTTGTGCCAATTGCACTTGTGAGATTTTAACCGCACCACCCATTGCCATGCCGCCGTACCAAAAGAAAAAACCAATCAATTGGCTCATCAATGCGAGATAAACAAATGCGCCCCACGTCAACACCTCGCTCGGCCAATGGTTTTGTTGTGTAGCGACCAAAATCGTGGCGGGCAAAGTGATGGGTAACGCAAAACACCAAAGCCCAGCAAATCGATAAAACGCCGCTCATCTGACCACTCACCCGCGTGCCGTAACAATATCCCATTGCGCCAATCAAAACCGCGAGCAACATCCAGCCATCGGCCAACTCAAACTGGCTGACATCAAAACCGACATGATACGCATTGTATGTCGCCACCACCAATGCGCCGAGTGCGGCAATCAGCCAAAATAGTCGCGGTTGTTTTTGGTCAAACAAAAAAGCTCGCCACCACAGCGGTTGCCAAGGGCAATAATCCGTTGAACACAATCGCATGCGACGATGGCACGGTTTGTAACGCGAGCGAACTGAAAACGGAAAGCCAATCACCACACCATGCTTGACAGTGCAATGTCACGCCACAAGGCTCGTGGCGGTAATTTTTTCGCCCTTAATCATGACAAACATCAATGCAGCCATCGCCGCCAAAACCGTCCGCCCAAAAGCGATGAACAATGCGCTCATACCATGACCAATCGCGTATTTGGTCAATGGCAGAGTAAAACTAAAAATCAAAACGCCAATAAACGCGAGTATGAATGCGGTGGATGAATGGTTTTTAAGACTCATTGCGGCAACCAAACCGCGACCGCGCAATACACCGTCATCAATACAATCACGCCATTGATCACTCTCGCCCAACAGGTTTGTGCATGAGTTTTTGCAGCGTCACGCCGCCTTGCACCCACGTCGTCATGCACAATAAATTAATCACCACCAAACACCAGCGCGGCGATTGCTGTATTGGCAATTATCGAACCCGTTTTGTGGTAAATACGCCCCGCAGGCACAGTCAAACCCATCATCCACGCTTTGGGATTGACATATTGAAACATCGCCGCTTGCATAAATGTGAGGCGTTTCGCCACGCCAGTTTTGGATTTTTCAATTGCATCGCTTGATGGCAACGCGCCATGACCCACAATTTGTACGCCAACCACAACATGTACGCACAGCCCACAACCTTCAACGCCATTTGCGCCATTGGCAATTGTAAAAACAAAGTCGCAATACCCAAACAACACAAAACCACCATCACGACAAAGCCAATATTGATGCCCATCCAATGCGGCACAGTGCGTTTAAAACCAAACCGTGCGCCCGAGTAAAGCAGCATTAAATTGTTCGGTCCCGGTGTGATGGATGAGACAAAAGCAAAGCTGGCCAATGCAAAAAATGCTGTAACCGAATAGCTAAAAAATAAATCCATATCATTCCAATATTTTTGAAAACACCATTGAATCACACAGGCGACCCACCTTAAAAAATCAAATGTGAACAGATACTGTTGACAACATCTGTACTGTACCTAAAAAAACAGTACAGTACCTATACACTAAATCAATCAATTGATAAACTGTATCGACATGACCAACCATACAATTTCACACAACCCATCCAACCATATAACCACAAATGGCTTAGACGCTCGATTCAACAAAGTAGACCAAGTAGTTGCATGGTTGATGGAGCGAATAGACATGCGTTTTTACGCGCCTGGGGCAACGCGTACCCTCGGTGAGAGCGCTGTCAGATAAACTTGGGTGAGTCGTTTCACCATTGTGCATGCCTATGACAAGCTGGTTGCACAAGGCGCACTGATGTCTCGAGCAGGCTCTGGTTTTTATGTCGCGCAAGCAGTCATCAAAACAAGTGAGAGCAGTCAGACATTGCCTCCCAACAATGAATCTGTGGATACGACATGGCTACTGCGGCATATTTTACTGATGTGGCAGAGGACAAGTCACCTGGCAGCGGCTTGCTACCCAACTCGTGGCTGGCCAATGAGCGTGTCGGCGTTGCACTACGGGTGTGACACGTGCCTGTGAGTCATATATTTATGGTTATGGTCATATACAAGGCTATATTAAATTGCGCGAACAAATGGCGGTACAGTTGCATCAAATTGGCATGGTTGGCAAACCCAGAACAAATGGTTTGCACGCAAGGTGTATCCAGTGCCATTGACCTTATGGTGCGTTATTTCTCAAGCAGGCGATACGTTTTGGTCGATGACCCCAGTTGGTTTTGGTGTATGGTCGCTTACAAGCGCAGGGTTTTGCGTGTTATTGGCGTGCCTCGCGACCAATATGGTCCTGACATTGAGGTTTTGACGCGCGTCATGCAACACGACAACCCAAGGTTTATTTGACCAATAGTGTCTTGCACAACCCCACTTCTTTTGGCTTAACCCCTGCCCGTGCATATCAAGTATTGCGCCTCATTGATGAATACGATTGTTACATATTAGAGGATGATATTATGGCGACTTTCATGGTGGCGTAGCCAAAGGTGCGCCTGCATTGCGTTACGCCGCACTTGACCAATTCAAACGGGTATTTTATGTGGCAGGGTTTTCCAAAAGCTTGGCCGCAGGTCTGCGTGTTGCCGTGATGTGTTGCCCCCAACAACACGTGCAAGGCATTGTGGGGCAAAAAATGCTCACGGCTTATCCAGCCCAGAGCTCAACGAAGCAGTCGTACATCGCCTATTGGTCGATGGTCAACACCGTCGTCATCTTGAAAAACTCCGTATTCGCATCGCCAATGCCCACGAACATTTGCGCCAAGCATTACCCAAAATGGGTCTGCATTACCCACCTCACACACAAGAAGGCTTCTTTGTTTGGGTCATACCCATGTAGACACCAATGCTTTGGCATTGGCCGCTATGAACGATGGTTGGTTGGTCGCACCCGGTGGACTGTTCTCACCCCAACAAGCGTATCCACATTCATTCGCCTCAATGTGGCACGCACCAGCGAGGCTTTTTTAAATTGGCTCGACATTTATCTAAAAGCAACTCGACGATTCAAATAAACCCTCATCAATACGCCGAATAGACACATCAACATTAACATTAACCTATATCCATATTGAATGGATTGTTATAACATGACAAGCACATTGGACGCATCAACGCCAATTGCTTGAACTGTAAAACCATACAACACCATACAAACCATAGAGATTGTGATGTTTTTCGAAAAGAAACTTTTTAATTTTAAACAGCTGTTTTGTGATGCTTATCGCTTTGGCATACGGCGTATCGCCCAACTGGTTTGCAAGTCATTTTTGAACCCATCCGAAATATCGATAGACATCAGTCATATTTTACGAGCCATTATGGGCTTGTATATCGGCTTGGCACTTTTTTGGCTGTATGCGGGCGTTTCACCGCCCTTATCATGATGTTGGTATTGTTGTATTTCTGATTTTTGCAGGCGGTTTGGTTGCAGGGCGCATCATCAGCCTACTTCTTGATGGTATGCCATCACCCATTTTGTTGTTGTACGTCGCCATTGAACTGGGCGCTCTACCTCTTGGGCTATGGTTTCTTAAAAAAGCCGATTAATTTGCACGCCATTTCAAACACCCCTGTCTTGACAGGGGTGTTTTGTTATAATGCCCCATACTGTTTACTGTAGTAATTGCTCTCTTTTTTAAGACTTAGGATTTTTATGCAAGTTGCCGATATACGCGCCAAATTTTTAGTTTTTTTTTGCAAAAAAAAGACCACGCCGTGGTGCGTTCGTCGCCGCTCGTGCCGATGAACGACCCAACGCTGATGTTCACCAACTCTGGCATGGTGCAGTTCAAAGACGTTTTCTCGGTCAAGACCAACGCCCGTACAACCGCCCACTCCGTACAAGCGTGCTTACGCGCAGGCGGCAAACACAATGATTTAGAGAACGTCGGCTACACTGCGCGTCACCACACGTTTTTTGAAATGCTCGGCAATTGGTCGTTTGGCGATTATTTCAAACGCGAGTCACTGCAATGGGCGGGGGAGTTTTTGGGACCCAAGTTTACAAATTACCCGCCGACAAACTCTAGGGCCAAACCGTGTATATCGAAGACGATGAAGCCTACGGCATTTGGGAAAAAAATTTTCACCAACGAAAGGTTTTACGCGCGAGCGCATCGTCTCTGAAAACCGCATCATCCGCATCGGCGACAACAAAGGTGGTCGTTATATGTCGGACAACTTTTTGGATGATGGCGGATACAGGCCCATGCGGTCCTTGTTTTTGAAATTTTTTACGACCACGGCGCACACATCGCAGGTGGTTTACCGGGTACGCCTGACGAAGACGGCGACCGCTACATCGAGATTTGGAACAACGTTTTTTATGCAGTTTGACATGCAGGCCGATGGTCTGTTTAAACCACTGCCTGCGCCGTGCGTTGATACAGGCATGGGTTTGGAGCGGCTCGCCGCGATTTTGCAACACGTGCACAGCAATTACGAGATTGATTTGTTTGTCAATTTGGTCAAAGCCGGCCGCGCGTGAAACAGGCTGCACCGACCTTAAAAATCCATCACTCAACGTGATTGCTGACCAAAATCCGCGCCTGCTCATTCCTCATCGTCGATGGCGTGATTCCATCCAACGAAGGGCGCGGCTTACGTCCGCGCCGCATCATCCGCCGCGCCATCCGCCACGGTTACAAACTCGGTTGCCGCAAACCGTTTTTTCAGTGCGTTGGTCAAAGACTTGGTGAAAGAAAAAGGGCGAAGCGTATCCCGATTTGGCTTTGAGAGAAGCGCAAGGGCACGCAGGCGTTGTTTACCGAAGAGGAGCGGTTTTTTTGAGACGATTGCCAACGGGATGGAGATTTGGGACGAAGATAATGGGATTTGTCATTAGCTGTGAAACAGATACTTGCTGAAAAAATCTTTAGCATCCCAACAAGTATTACCTTCAGGCTCCGAGTCCTCAGGGAAATAAACATGCTCGCATTACACTTGGGATTTTATCAGGAAGATAATGTGTTCAAATCAAGCGCTTCTAAAAAAATATTTGTATCAAACTTTATCCATTTGAATCTTGCCGAGAAAAGTTTGTTTATGGCAGATATTGAAAATTTTGCAGCGGAGGAGGTTTATTTGTTGAAGGCTCAATTGCTTTAACATCTAATTCAAGCAATTAATTTTAAAAACCCAAAAATATAAGACACTTCGGGAAATTAACGGCTTTCCGACTTCATGACACTTTTGGCTTCCATTTGATTTAAAAGCAGATATTTGCCGTGAGCGTGGCTTCATTTTCGATGAAATGGGCTTCAATCGGCCCTGAACGCGCAAAAAGACGCATCTCGCGCGGGGGGTAAATTCAAAATGAGCGCGGCGATTGTGTACGATGGTGCAAAAACCGATTTTAAAGGCTACACCGACCTAACCGCCAACACGACCATCAACGCGCTGTATCTCGGGCGGCGTGGCAGTTCAAGAATTAAAACCAAGGACAAAGCGGCATTGTCCTGCTCAATCAAACGCCGTTTTATGCCGAATCGGGCGGGCAAGTCGGCGACGCGGGGGTTTTGAGCAACGCCAGCGCGACCGCGCAAGTGCTTGATACGACCAAAGTATTGCCCGATGTGTTCGGTCATCATGTGCTGATTGAAAGCGGCCCCGTTAAACGTCGGCGACACTCTCAACGCACAAGTAGACGCGCCACGTCGCGCGGCGACCGTGCGCCAATCACTCGGCTACGCATCTGTTGCACCACGCCTTGCGCGAGGTTTTGGGCACGCACTTTGTCACAAAAGGCTCTTTGGTGGATAGCGATAAAACCCGTTTTTGACTTCACGCAAAAACGCGCCCGTCACGCCCGAGCAAATCATGCAAATCGAGCAAATCGTCAATGCCGAAGTGCTGAACAATCCAACCACGCAAGCGCAAGTCATGATTTTTTGACGACGCGCAAAACACAGGCGCGATGATGTTGTTTGGTGAAAAATACGGGGAAACCGTGCGCGTGCTCACCATCGGTCATCGACCGAGTTGTGCGGCGGCACGCACGTACACGCCACGGGGCGACATCGGCTTGTTTAAAATCACCAGTGAGGGCGGTGTGGCAGCTGGTGTGCGCCGCATTGAGGCGGTAAACGGGCTTTAACGCATTGACCTAACGCAAAACCTTCCCGCACAAATCGCGCAAGCCGCCGCCGCATTACGCAGAAACGCCATCCGAAATCGTTGAGCGCATCACACAAACCCAAGCTGATGTAAAAGCCCTTGAAAAAGAACTGCAAGCGGCAAAAGCCAAAATATCGGCGACCAAGCGGTGACTTGGCCGGCGCAAGCGGTTGAAGTCAACGGCGTAAAGTATTAACCGCAACCATAGACGGCGCAGATATTGACATGTTTACGCAACACGATGGATAGCCTAAAAAGATAAGCTGGTGAGCGCGGTGATTGTTTTGGCAAGTGCATCCGATAAAGTGACGTTATTGGCAGTGTGACCCAAAGATTTAAACGCACGCATCAAAACAGGTGACGTGGTTTAACTTTGTCGCCACTCAAGTCGGCGGTAAAAGGGGGTGGACGACCTGATTTGGCGCAAGCAGGCGGCACAGATGTGGCGGCGTTACCGATGCGCTTATAGGGGTGCTTGATTTTGTTAGCCCCAAAACTTAATTAGACTCGACACGCGTTTCATTCAGAACAAAAGGTGGGGTCAAAACGCACCTTTTGTTTTTTATTTGCAGCAAAATGCAAGCCATATATAAACCTTAATAAATTGAAAATGAAACGGCTTTGGATGACTTGTTATTTTGGTATAATTTATCGATATACTGATTATTGAAACAATCAGATTCAAACGATAAAACCACACTGAAGAGGAGTTTTGATATGAAAAATTGTCCTATATGTCACCAACAAAAATGCCGACAACATTAAGTTTTGTGCCAATGATGGTAGTGCATTGAAATTTGATTGACGCAGCACCCAACCCCACCAACGGCAAAAAACATATACCCCCCCCCAGCCCAATAGAAAATCACCCTTGATATATATTCTACTTGCCGCATTGGCCGTGGTTGCTTTATTGGGTTTAAACTTATATTTTACGCACACCGCCAACCAATAAAGCAGCACCTATGCCCAGTGTCATTGAAAAAACACCAGAGCAAATCGCCAAAGAAAAAGCAGCTAAGAAGCTGCCGGGCCCCTGGTGTCCCTCCAGCGTTTTAGAAACGTCTGGTGCTAAAGGTGAGCTTGCCCTGATTAAAGAACCGCCCAGCAATGTACGAGACCCGTATAAATGGTAAGGTCTTGTGTACGTTAATCAAAAAAACCCCCATTAATGTTTTTTTGGGTCTGCTGGCTACGGCGGGGGATAAAGATGGCGAAGAAATGCAATGGTACTACACAGATGCTTGTGGCGCAGGCGCAATGGGCGTGATTGCAGAATCACAAATTAAGCTTTAAACAATCACATCTGAAACAAAAATGGCAAAGAGACTTTTGCCATTTTTGTTTCAAATTGGATTCAGTTTCAATTGTATTTTTGATGAGATGTTTATGCCAGAATTGCCAGAGGTTGAAGTTTCCCCCGTTGGTGGGTGTTTACACCACACATTATCAATCAAGTCATTTGAGCAGTTTATTGTTCGCAATGGTGCATTGCGATGGTCTGTTGATATGACATTGGTTGAATTGTTGCGTCACGCCCAAAATCACCCATACCTCGCGTCGCGGCAAGTATTTGATTGTGCACTGTATGTGCATCAACAAAACGCAAGGCGTATTATTGATTCATGTGGTATGTCGGGCAGTTTTGCGTATTGTCGCTCGTGATACCCCCCCACAAAAACATGACCATGTAGACTGGTGTGCTGGACAACTGTGTGTTGCGCTATCATGACCCCACGTCGTTTTGGCTCGATACATTGGCACAACTTGGCTGATGGCGACTATTTATCGCATCCCCGCCTCATCGGTTTAGGGGTTGAGCCTTTTGACCCAGCTTTTACAGGCGAATACTTTTACCAAAAAACACGAGACAAAAAAACCGCGCTTAAAACAACTCTACTTGCGGGTGAAATCGTGGTTGGGGGTGGGTAAAAATTTATGCGTCAGAAGTTTTTGTTTCGTTGCAAAATACATCCAGAAACCCCAGCAAAAAACCTTACTCTTCAACAATGTAGGCTTCTAACAAAAAACATCAAAATGGTTTTAACAAGCCGCAAATAGATAAAGGCGGTAGCACGCTAAAGGATTTTGTCAACAGTGACGGCAATAGCGGTTATTTTCAAATGTTTTACATGGTTTATGACCGTGCAAAGGGGAAGCGTGTACAGTTTGTGCCACGCCGATTGAACGAATGGTACAAGCACACGTGCGAGTTATTTTTGCCCACAATGCCCGAGGAAAAAATGAGTTTTGCTCACCCACTTGTTCAATGGCAAAAACAACACGGTCGCCACGATTTGCCCTGGCAAAACACAACCGTGCATACAAAATTTGGCTGTCTGAAATCATGTTGCAACAAACCCAAGTGGTCACGGTTAAGGCATACTACGACACATTTTTAACGCGCTTTCCAACGGTCATTGATTTAGCACACGCCACACAAGATGAGGTTTTGGCGTTATGGGCTGGTTTGGGTTACTACAGTCGCGCTCGTCACTTACATGTTTGCGCTCAAACAGTGGCGGCCCATTGGAATGGTCAATTTCCATCAAGCCCAGAGCAACTACAAACCCTCAAAGGTATTGGCGCATCGACCGCTGCGGCTATTGCCGTATTTGCTTATGGCGTGCGCGCAGCGATTTTGGATGGCAATGTCAAACGCGTTTTGTGTCGTTATTTTGGTGTCGATGCGCTTGCCAATGCGGCAACAGATAAAGTGCTGCGGCAAATTGCTGAACGTGAGATATCAGTGCTCCAAAAAGCCGATATTTTCGTGCGTATACCCGGGGCTTGATGGACTTAGGCTCTGGCGTGTGCACACGTCGTCAACCCACTTGGGGTTTGTCCCCGTTGCGTCAACAGGGGGAAGCATCCGTCATAAAAAAACCGAGTTATTGCCACGCCCCAAAACCCCCGCCCACAGTGAAAATCAATCACATTGATTTTTAAATATTTATCGAAAAACAACGTTTTTTGGTGGAACGACGCGCCCCAAAGGGGCTTTTTGGGCTGGTTTCATGTTTTTTCCTGCCGATCTCGCATAAATGGTGTTTTCATAAAAACGAGATATGCCTACTGACAGCATCGCCTCAAACCCATCGTTTTTGATCAAACGGGAAAGGGATGGGAACTGGCAACACAAAATGGGACGGCAATTAGAGGACATGGGCACAAAGGGGTGGGGGGTCGGTTAGAAAACATGCTTTGGGCGGGTGCCCAAAAACCCGCACCCAATGGGGGCAAATCTATTTACTCAAAATAGACAATTTGGTTTATCAGCAAAAAAACTTGCTTATGCGCACATAAGCCCCCTAATATCAGTTCAAAAACCCAAAAAAACATCCACATGAACAAAACCCCTCCCCGCCCCAAAAAAAAGGGTTGAGTATTTTTAAAAACATTCTCCCTTTTCTCAAACCTTATACACAAAAATTTTTTCAATCGCAGGATGCCCTAAATTTATTGCCGCTGCGGGGACTTTGGCAAAATTTCCATATGCGTTAGAAAAATGATTGATGTTGGTTTTTTTTTTTTTTTCATCAAAAAACAAACCCAAAGGGGCTTGGCTGGCAGACTGGACATGATTTTATGATTTTGTTTTTCCGTGCCATTGTATTGGGGATTTCAACTGCTGCTCGATTTTATAGGTTTCATTTCTCGCGAACGGGTCACGGCAGATGTTTGCAAAGCCGTTTAAGTCATTTTTGACCAAAGCCCCGATTTTTTTTAAACCACCCAAAAAGGGGGAGGGGCTCCGCGCCCCACCACAGACACCACGATTATTCAACCATTGTCCCGGGACGAGATTTCGATGGCATTGCGTAACAGCCCCATTTTGGTCGGTGCGTTAACACTATTGATTACCCGTGAAGTTGTGTTGATTATTTTGCTGTTGTTGGGGTGGTGATTGTGCCTATTGTTGTGTCGGTCGTCGTGTGCGTACCCTTGTCGCTGACTCCAAAACAAAGGGGTCGGGGGTAAATTTGCCCCCCGGGGTTTGGGGCCCTCGGGGCCCCAAAGGCA
>JAMZAV010013273.1:0-17079 GCA_024449915.1 Sweltsa coloradensis | reverse complement strand
GTGGCATATCATGCAAAATAATAAGCTTCGTGAAATAAAAGACGATGTAACACCCTGGATCTCTTCAAGGCGCTCTTCTCGACGCGAAGAGGTGGCTCTGACCCGTCTACGCATTGGACACACACATCTCACTCAAGGATACCTTTTAAGAGGTGAAGATCCACCCCCATGTGAGCAGTGTGGTGAGATTTTAACTGTTAAGCACATTTTAGTAGAATGTCCTCAACACATGGACGAGAGGAATTATTTTAAACAAAAACCTAATTTAAAAGAAAATTTATCTGATGAATCTGAGAATATAACCAATGTTTTTAAATATCTGAAATCAACAAAGCTGTATAATAGAATTTTAAAAATAGCACATCACTCTAAAAGAGAATACGGGCACTAATAACCTTAGTGTTGTGTGCCCTTAAACCCTAATAACTAACTAACTAACTTACGTCCCTCCCTTCGTCTCGATTAGCCAAGTTGCATAAATATGAGACGTTAAGCAATATTTAATAAAAGGGCCGGATGCACTGCTACCGGTAGACCAAATCTTACAAATTGTTACTTATTTCATTCAAACTTCTTAATGTATTTAACCTTAGTAAGTACTAAATACCGTGCTATATTCCAATCCACCGGTATTTCAGTTGCGAAGAAATCCCATTTTTCTCTCGGACTCGTTCAACAAAAAAACTTGAAAAATTATTTTACAAATACACACTACGTTGAATGGTGTGAATTTTGAAGATGAAAATTTGCCGCGTCCCTGATCAGAATAATTGGGGAAAAATTTGTTTGATGCTCTAATAGAGCAAGGTTTCAAAACCATTCACTACATTTTTTACTTCAATTCAATTTCATTTTGACCTAGTTTGGTTATTTGAAATGCTATTACCTGTGAGTAGTGAAACCAGCATCCCCTGATTTTTGAAGTTGGGAAGGTCTCTAGAAGGGCTCTCCTAAGTCCTTGTTCAAAGTCCGTCACAATGGATGGAGTGAACGTTTCATTTGCCACAGCCAAGTACTTCAGATACTCAAGAACCTGGCGATAAGCTGTTATCGTACGCTTCGACCTGCATATAATAATGTAAATAAAATGAATAAATTAAGTCACATTTAATATAATATCAAAATATTGCATACATAAATTGACAACAGTTTATCGTTACTTTCACACTCGCACTGACTATCACACTCCAGGGTTGTACAAAACATGGTTTTTTAAAGGAAAGAACAGACCAGGTAAAAAAGTGCACGTTTAAAAAAAAATGCAAATATTAGGTCGAAAACTTGCCACAGAATGGTGGATGACGTGTATAGTCAGCAACTGGCAAGCTTGTGGAACTCAAGGCACACCTTAAAAGTTCCATCTATGTGGATTTCATGCTGTCCTCAAAGCAGCTTAACACATATTGTCTGGTTGGCAAACACCACTGTCTGGATGCCGCCTTCTTCTTGCAGAGTTGCCCTGGCAAATGACTCGGGTACCTCCCCACGGGTCATACCAAAACGAGGTATCCAATCGTCACTTAGAATAAGTGTTCCAAATTCTGCCACTGAATTTGGAATTGGTGGCCGCCACTTATTTCGCAATCGGTTCAGCGATGACCGAATGGAAGATAGGCTTAACTAAACGAGCAGCCTCTGGATTTTCGGGTTCGGATACTTATTCAAATGTATTAATTTTGCATAAAACACAAAGTGAATCTTTACCTTAAACTTAATGTTAAAGTAGGCCTACATGTTTTAGTGGTACAAGTCAAACCAAATGTTTTATTTTAACTTTTAAATACAGTATTACGGTACATTGAACAGGAACATTGAACCGAAACAAAGGTAGGCGAGTTTAGGGCCTATAGTGTTTTGTTGAGAAACACGATCTCTTCCACATGCCGAGGTAGGAGCGCTTCCCTTCGGCACGTAACAGTGTTCCCGGCTGTAGAAAATTGTCTCTCGCTGGAAGTTTGAGTTGCAGTTATGCTCAAGAACTTCTTGGCCACTTGAGCAAGAAGTGGATACTTGTCCTTGTTGGTTCTCCACCAAGTAAGTGGATCAGCCAGCCGAGGAAAAGTGGGCTCCGAAACATAGTAACTAATTTCGGGGTTCACAACATTATCGTCTAGCACGTCCTCGATTGTCTGGGAATCGAAAGATCCCCAAAGAGAATCATCAGGGGCACTGCTCGTTGAGGGTTGTGGTTGTTGAACTGTAACAAAATAAATTCAAATTTTAAGCCAAAGTCAAATTCAAAGTAAGCCTTAGGCTAGGCCTAGTTTTATTTTATTTTTATCCTATCAGAATTGTCTGCAACGGTAGGAAGAGGCGTAGCATTTCGACTCAACTCACAGCAGGGAGTTGGTTAAAAAGCATGACATTTTAACTTCACATGGACTTTACATCCATAGTTCAATGTTATATAAACAATACAAACACACACAATAACATAAAATACAATACAATATATAAACAACAATAACAATATATAAACAGTTTACTACAACTAATGGTGACTACCACGACCACGATTATTTACCAAAAAACAGAAAGGATATTAGAACTCAAGAACATCGTCCTATCATGTATGCGACCTGACATTTCATGCGCCAGGCCGCAGGCGTTTAAAGTTTATTATCATGTTAATCATTATTGGTGTTCACGTATAATTATATGTAATGGTATTCTGCAAATTTATTTGTTGGCAATAAATAACTTATAAAAAGATTCTAACACTTGGAACAAGGAGTGAAAGAAATAAGAATATATGTATTTCAATTTGGGAAATTATCATTCAAAACTATAGTTTTTGATTTTTTTTTAATCTTACAAGCATTACAAACTGTTAGTTGTATTAAAACAGTGGCTTCTGCTTGACGATAGGTTAATAAGATCGTCATAATGTCTCGATAATACACACACACACATACGTTACAGAATAACGATTTAGGTGGCCTATAAGAAAAAAGAAAAGAAAAAATACCGTACTACTGCGTCACAGGCTTTGCTTACTCTTAGGTAGGTCTGCCATATTATAGTGTAAGCTAAAACTTGTGTTATTGGCCTAGTTACGCCGTTGGCGTTTTTTTGGTGGTTCGTTTACGGGTGGACCAGAACCCAAAAGACGTGGGAATACATCCTTTGGTATGGTTGCTTCTTTTCGCCCTGGCCCTTTCTTCCACTCTGTTAGTATTTTTTCCAAGCACCTTTAAGTGGACGAAAGAAACTTAACATCGAGTGGTTGTGTTAAGTGGGTCGAGTTTGGAGGTAAAAAAACAAACGAGATATCCAAGTCCTCGCATGTTTTGATGACATCGGGAGACAAATGTGATGCAAGGTTGTCTCCAATCAGGACTTTTCTTCCGGGTAAGCGCCTTAAATATGGCACAGCTACAGAGTGAACCCAGTCTGAAAAGCAGATCGAATCAAACCATCCTGACTGACTGCGGTTGTAGCGTGCTCCTCTGGGACCTCCGGAGTGCCAAGACATATACATGTGTGGTGACTTGTACACAACATATGGTGGTAATACTGTGCCATCCCCGGAAGCTGCACACATTATAGATGTTGCAGTTATACTATGGTTCATGATGCGCTCTGGATACTTTGTGCCTCTCTTCGTAATTTTTTTTTTTTTTTTTTTTTTTTTTTTACCTGGATCGTCCGACAAATTTGTTTCATCATAGTTTACGATATTGGCTGGCGGGATACCCTGAAGCGAAACTTCTAGTTCATCAAAATATTGATTGATAATCTCTTTGTTAATAAGAAAACGGAAGGGTTTGATGTTTTGGCAGGTCCTTTCTGACAACGCATCCTAATGCCGAGCAAAGAACGAGCGAGTAAAATCCTGCCAGGCATGTTGTATTTAAATTGTCTGACAACTAATTCCTTTCGATACTGATGTGTGCCCTACAACTACATGTGCCGTGTTAGTTTTGTACTTCGGCAAGGCTCTATTTGGTGTGTTAACATACAGCAATGTAGACAAGGCAAGGCCAACTGGTGATTGATTCCGGTCGAAGAGAGTTCTTCCACGTAGTGACCGGTGCCCATTAAGGGGGCTCTCATGCACATTTCCCTTCCGCCTTCTTTCATTAATCACAAATCCATTCTCACCTTTCAATCTTTTTCATCTTATTCTTATCATCAGTGCTGGCCCCCTTAGTGATCCAAACGCTCTCCGCCGTGTTTGCCGTGCGGTGCGACCCGTGTCGGTGGAAAGGGGGATCCTGGTTGCTGAGAGAAGTGCAACCTGAGGGTTGTATGGACCAACACGCAGCTTTGGCCCCTGCTTCATCTAGACGGGTGGTACAGGTTTAGCCCGACCTGTATCAATCGGCAAGTGTCGACATTTGTTGCACACATTGGGTTAGCTTAATTGCTATATCAATTGCGTATCCCTGGCGCCGTTTTCGACGTCCCATTTGAGGCTCCATGGAGGGTGGGGAGCGCAGTAGACGAAGCAAACTAACTTCTATGGCTAATAAAAATTTATCTAAAGGAATTTACTCTAAAAAGCGCAAAGAAGTATCATCAGATGAGGAAGTGCAGGTGGAAGACAACCATAGTATGTTTGTCACTCCCCTGTACCTTGTTGTCAAACCATCAGGGAGAACATTTTCCAAAGTGAATCCCTTGTTTATTGAAAAGACTCTAGAAGACATGTTGGGGGCTTTGCCCTCTGTAAAAAAGTTGCGTGATGGATCCTTGTTGATCCATTGCGCAACCGAGAAACAATCGAAAATATTACTGGAAGTGAAAACGCTCTGCTCTCTGCCAGTTTCAGTTGATGGACATCACTCACTTAACGTATGTAAGGGAGTGGTATCGTGTTTTGACTTATTGAATTGTTCGGAGCAGGAAATAAAGGAATACCTCGCCAATCACAAAGTTGTTGAAGTGACCAGGATTCAGAGTAGGAAAAAACGGATCACTTGCTCCGACTCCTGCACTGATACTATCATTTGCCCTACACTCAGCTACCTACCGATGTCAAAATTGCTTTCTACCGTCTAAAAGTCCGTCCATATATACCAAACCCACTCCGTTGTTTCAAGTGTCAACGCCCCTCCGGCCACACACAGGCCACATGCAAATCAGAAGAGATGTGTCCAAATTGTAGTTTGCCGGCTCACTCCCCTCCTTGTCAGGAGAAGGCCGTGCTGTGTAAATTGCAAGGGCCCACATTCTGCTCGATTACGCACATGCCCAATGTGGTTAAAAAGAACAAGCAATCCTGGAATTATCAATCACGGAAAAAATTTCCCTCTTGAGGCTCGACGGCGCATTGGTTCGGCACAGCCAGTTACCTCTTCCGTTTCATTTGCTTCGGTAGTACAGAGTTCGTCCTCCAGCAGTAGAGAGGCAGAACTTCTGGCACAAAACCACGCTTTGCAGGAGACGGTACAACAGTTGTCTAAAACTGTGCAACAGTTGTCTAAAACTGTGCAACAACAGGCGAAACAAATTGAAACCTTGACTTGTCAACTCGGTGAAGTCCTTGAATTTTTTTAAAAATTCAAGAAATTCAATGCCGAATGTGATTCCTAATAAACACTGCTCACCTTCAGAAAAGCAAAATGCTGTTACATCAACGCCGCAGATGCAACCAGCACGATCTCCTTCAGTGGAGGGTTGTGTTTCTGCACGTAAGCAGAGCGCACCAGTAGCAACATCTTCCAGCACTACTACTAGTGCATTTAAAAAAATATCAACAACAACAACAGTGGATTCGTTGATTCCCACTGTTGTTCTTCAACGTGCTCAAACAAATATGGGCACAAAAAACAAAAAAAAATTGATCGAAGAAAGTTCAGTTCTTCGGAAGAGGACATGGTTTCTGATCCGCTAATGGACCAGAATCCAGAAACTCTTTTGAGAAACTTAAATGGATGTAAATAGCAAGTCTTAACTTATCACCTATGCTTCTTGGATACCACACTCGTTGAATAAACCTCTCATTAGTATTTTTTCAAACTTCAAACACCACCCACATTATAGCCAACTTTATCTCGTGGAATTGTCGAGGTTTCTACACAAACCGAGAAGAACTGCAAATCATTGTTCGAGACAGACAACCTAAAGTCATTCTACTTCAGGAAACTCTCTTTAAACTCACTGACAATCCAAAATTCAAACACTACACAATATACCGTCTTGATTTCACTGGTGGTGACTGTGCACAGGGGGGTGTCGCCATTATGGTACATGACTCTGTGCATGCCACTCATGTAAATATTAATTCTCGTCTTCAAGTTATTGCAGTTACAGCACATCTGACAACTCCTATCACTTTTTGCTCTATATACATACCGCCATCTTTCAACTTTTCTAGAGGTGATATGGAAGCAGTAATTGCACAACTGCCGAGACCGTTTATATTGGCTGGCGATTTTAATGCTCACCATGTAGACTGGGGCTCAACGACATCATACCGTAGAGGCGATGTTGTGGCAGATTTCGTGCAGAACGCAAACGTTTCCCTCTTAAATTCGGAACAGTTGACACATTTCACTTCTTACACTGGAACCTTATCAGCAATAGATCTTGTTATGTGCACACCCATTCTATCCTTGGACTTGGAGTTAATTACGTTGGATGACCTTCCATGGTAGTGACCACATTCCACTTGAGATACATTTCGCAAACAACCGACCAGTGTTCCGCCCAGAACAGCGATGGAAATAACATCAAGCTGATTGGGGAAAATATCAAGACCTGAGTAAGTCTGCATTGCAAAAAGTAGACTTCACTCGTTTTCGTGATTCCAACGAACTTCTGGCTGAAGTTTGCCAATGTTTACTAGATGCAGCATCCGTTGCAATACCATTGACTGCCGGTAAACAGTGTCACCAACCTGTTCCATGGTGGAACAAAGAATGCGCAGACGCAATTAAAGCCCGGAAAAAAGCTTACAGACAATTCAATACATACCCTTCTTCTGAGAACTTGATAGCCTTCAAACGCCTGAAGGCCAAGGCTCGATACATCATTAAACAGAGTAAAAAGAATTTGTGGAGGGACTACGTCTCCACTATTACCCATAATAACAATTGCAGCACAGTGTGAAAGAAGATTAAGTCTATTTGCGGACGCCCAATGTCTTCTATTCCGGCCATCCTTAACAATGGTGCGCTTGTTACTTCACCGCATGACGTAGTGTCGGTGATTGCCAGTCACTTTGCTTCGGTAAGCAGCAACGCTCGCTATGATGCAGTCTTTCTTCAACGGAAACGAAGAAGCGAACAACAACGGCTTACATTTGCTTCCGACAATACTGAATGTTACAATCGGCCTTTCACGTTATGGGAATTGCGCACTGCCATCAACTCCTTAAGGAAAACGGCCGCGGGCGAAGACAAGCTCCACAATGAAATGTTCATCCACCTGACTGACCAATCTCTTGAGATTATTCTGCTCTTCCTAAATTCGTTATGGTTATCGGATGGATTTCCTGACGCCTGCTATTTTAATTCCGCTTTTGAAACCAGGTAAAGATAAAACCTTACCCGGCTCTTTTTGACCCATATCTCTCACTAGTTGCTTCTGCAAATTGTTTGAGAAGATGGTCAATAAGCGCCTGATGTGGCTTTTGGAATCTCGTGGCTTGCTTACTAATGTTCAGTGTGGATTTCGACAGCGACGGAGTTCAATCGACCACCTCGTGCGTTTGGAAACCTTCATCCAAGAAGGTTATGTGGCTAAGCAGCACGTAATAGGTGTACTCTTTGACATAGAGAAAGCATATGACACAACGTGGCGCTATGCCATATTACAACAACTTCACGAGTGGGATTTTAAAGGTCACTTGCCCAGGTTCACACAGAACTTTCTTCATGATAGAACATTTAAAGTATGGATAAATAACATTTTATCAGACCCATATGAACTGCAAACGGGAGTTCCTCAAGGATCTGTCCTTTCGGTTCCCCTGTTTGCAGTCGCAATAAACAGTGTCACCTCGTGCATACCTAAGTCCATCATGTCCTACCTATTCGTCGACGACTTGTGGATTTTCTATAGGTCAGTCAACATTTCCGTTGCCGAACGACATCTACAGATTGCATTGAACAACATCGGTGATTGGGCCCGAGCACGTGGCACAAAATTTTCTGCCGATAAAACACAATGCATTCACTTTTGTCGCAGTCGGAATATGCACGTAGATCCACGTCTTACCCTAAACGGTGTGCAACTTGAATTTAAACAACACGTTCGCGTTCTTGGCTTGGAGTTTGATACTAAACTAAATTGGAGATACCACGTCACAGAATTGCGCAAACGATGTATGTTAAAATTAAATATCCTTAAAGTTCTTAGTAACACTTCATGGGGTGCGGACAGAACATGTCTTTTGCGAATATATGGTTCACTGGTTAGGTCCGTAATGGACTATGCCTGTTAAGTCTACTCGTCGGCCCGTGATTCCATCTTGAAACTTCTCGATACTGTCCACCACAGTGGTCTCCGGCTGGCGCTGGGTGCATTTCGGACGAGCCCCGTCCTCAGTCTGTATGCTGAGGCAGGAATGACCTCCCTCGCAGAAAGACGGAACTACTTGTTGGGCAGATATGTATTGAAGATCCGGGCAAATCGTAACCACCCATCTCATGACGTTCTATTTGATGAGAGATTTGTCCGTCACTTCGATACCAAACCTTTGGCGACCCTTCCAGTCGGATTACGTTGCAGACATCTTTTTAGAATTTTAAATTTTGATGTACCCAATCTATTGAGTTTCGTTTTGAGCCAAAACCCTCCATGGCTACTTCCGGAACCTGAAATTCGTTTCGACCTTTGCCGATATTATAAGTCCACAACATCAGATGTAATTTTCCAACGTAGTTTTCAAGCTATTTGTCACGAATACCGTACCTTTAAATTAATTTTCACTGTAGATCTAAAACAGGCTCGAAGGTTGATTGCGCTTACTATTATGGCGGCAGTGGTAGTGGTTTCAGACTTCATGACATGTGTTCTGTTTTTACTGCTGAAATGTATGCCATACGAGAAGCTTTGAAATATATTATGAAACAAATATGTGGAAGCTTCATGGTATGTTCAGGTAGTTTAAGTGCATTTCAGGCACTCCACGTCATGTTCTCTACTCACCATTTAGTAATTGACATTCAGTTCTTCATGGAGAAACTTCATGCAAGAGGCTACAAAATCATGTTCTGCTGGGTCCCTGGTCATGTAGTTATCTCTGGCAACGAGGAGGCTGACTTGGCAGCCAAAGCTGCAACGCAAAAAGCATCAACTGATTTTGACCTCGTACCTGTTCCTGATGTCCACAGTGGGTTCAAGAACCATATGTTGAAACTAGGTCAGGATTGTTGGAATGCTTTGCAGAATAATAAACTGCGTCGTGTGATGCCCTGTCTTTCACTGAAAGTACGACCCCCTTCTTCCATACTTTCTCGTCGTGAGGAGGTTGTATTGGCGCGAGTACGAATAGGGCACCCCCACGTCACCCATGCCTATCTTTTTACCAGAGATAAGATTGCTCCGATTTGCGACACGTGTGATGTGTTGCTATCCGTTTATCATTTGTTCACTGACTGCTCTTATTATGATGTTTTGAGACTCCAATTAAATTTAAATCTATCATATGAAGAACTTTTGTCTTATGAAAACAGTGAAAAACTTATCAGATTTCCAAACCTTAGCAATCTGATCGACAAATTATGACAGTTCAAAAAAAAATAAAAAAAATACATGAAGCATGTTGACTTGCTATTCATTATGACGACGTTGGCAACGGTTTCCTGATAATGATAATGATTACGATTTGGTAATTTGGCATTTTCTACATATGACAACTTTAGCATGTATACCTTTTCCCGATTTGGCTGTCTACAAATATATCGACCTTGGCAATTCTTTTCATGACAATGATATGAAAAACACATTTAACCTTATTAACCGTATTTTACATTCATACATAGTTAACTAAATATCTTGGAGGCGCGAATAATCTTTGCCGTTGAAGCGCCCTTAAACTACTAATACTCTACTAAGACTCTAATACGATGATCCATTTGGGAGCGTTGGTACACTTTTTCTGGACCAAGAGCCCGTGTTGGAGTAGGTCCTCTACTATGATGTCCATGGCCGCCGATGGCGGCGTGGTGTGGAACATGTTAGGTGCTCCTGCTGGGCGCGGAATGTCTACTCCATTTGAAGTGATTCGATGCAGCCAGTTTTGATTTCGATTGTGTCCCAAGTGTAGTGGTGGAACCTTTGCCACGGCGATGGATGAGTAAGTGAGCTCATGTTGAGGGATGTAGTCCCGCTGTAGCAGGTCCGGCATGTGCGGTCCGTGTTGTTTTGATAAGATGAAACCTGACGGGCCATCATCTTCCCCGTCGTGGTCACTGTACGATGGGTTGCTGTTTTCTTCTTCTTCCCAGTGTTGTGACCGTTCATCTTCATCTCGTGATGTTTGGCTTTCGGTGTCTGAGCAGTCTTTTCAACCTCGTCTACCATTGCGTCCCAGCCTGAACGTTGACGCTCTACACGCCGGATGTACCGATGTACGATACCATGTACCGGCGGTCCCCGTCCCGGATCGTGTAGGGGGTGAAATCAACTAGGTCGTCGACTACTTGTTGGATAGTCTGTCTAGTATAGAATATCAGGAGTTCCTGTAATTCTCTGACCTGTTCGTGGTATGCCTGGACGTCTAAGGGGGACTGTGAGTCCAGGAATGCCCAGTTCTCATTGTCGTCCTCGTCTTGAATCCAAATTTCTTCCTCATGGTCGAGGGGAATGTCCTCGTCCCAAAATTCTTCAGTCGGCGTGACTGATCGAGCAATCTCTACCCACCTTGCTGATTCAGCCGACCCATCTGAAGAAGTCACCAGTCCCAGCATGCAGTTCGCACATGTACGTTACGAAGCCAACCACAAAGCGAACCACTTTGACCCTTAACTCAATGCTAAGTATATGGGGACGGCGTCGTTAGTGTAGTACGGAACCCAAAAGACCAACGCTACGCTAATTCCGCGCGACCAAATAAGGATTAATATTATAGGATGGAAAAGACATATGATAATATTACTAGATTAACTAAATTATTTTATAATTACGTATTATAATGGTTTTTACCGATGAATCCTACAAACCGTATTTCTAGGCTAGTGAAGATAAGATGATCCCGCGTTTAGGCTCTGTGTTGCCCTCTGTTAATAAAGTAAAGCAACAAGTTCTCCCGCGATAGAAAATTATTAGTATTGAAAAGATCAATAGAGTAATTAATAAATCGATTTCTGGCTAGAAATCATTTATTAATTAAACAAAGTTTTATAAGCAAAGTGATTGATGTTATCGTTACGTCGATTTTTTTAAAGATGGGTGGGATTGCAGTGGACTGCTACAAAATTCAGAAGGCGGTGATTTTATTTATCCAAATTAATTCGAAAAATTGGCGGCAAGTAAGACAGTATGGTAGGTTTTGCCACACTACTTCCATTAACCCCCATCGTCTTCCCTTACGTTCCTCCTATTGGATTCTATTGGATTCCTCCTCCTCCTTCCCTTTGACTACCTCCCCGACGGCGACGACAATGACACAGACGGAGACAATCACGACGTGCGGGAACCCCTGCCCTCCCCATTTACTTGTGGCTGGTTTTGACCAGCATAGGCCTGTCCACCCCTTGTCCCCCCGCGTCACCCCTTACGTTCCTTCTCTTGGAAAGAAGTATACATGGTGGTAACTCACACTTATAGAAATTGTTTTATCTTGGAGACGCGAATAATCTTACTGTTAAAGCGCCCTAAAACTACTAATAATAATAATACTAGAGATAAAACATTATATCAGGGCCCGCGTGTAACCTCCACCAAACCTCCTTTGTAAATCAGTTTTTATAACTGAATAGGATAGACGTTAAATGAATAATAAATAGTTAATAAATAAATAAATAAAGTAAGAAGCCAAATGGAGTCTTGCAGTACCATACTCTTCTTTAAGGAGTGACTTAAGTTTCTGGTGGAGCGATTCTATCGACTGAGTATGAATATTGGCGTTATCAGGTGAAACAAAGATCTCCGAATGGTTGACACTCCAATGCTCGTAGCCCTGTGGTAAATTGTTGATGTCCATGTAGGTCGCCCAACCATCTCTTAACACTGTTGTTCCAGGTTCTACGAGTTCCTGTAGCAATGGAAGTAGAGTGTTTGTTATAAACACTTTTCTCATGTTTGATCCGCGTTCAACTCCTGTAGACAACCATTGTTGTTGCGATACTAGACATCCTTGATTATATTTTCTTTTCGTTATCGCTGTCTCGTCGATCTCCACGACTTTCCCTATACCACCAATTTCCTCTGCATGATTATTCACACAATATGTGCATACCTCTTTTGCCAGTGGTTGTATTGAACTATCGTTTTGTCTCCAACAGTTGTGCCGTCTTCCCGTTACATATCGAACATTATTTCTGCCATCGAATGAGTTTGTCGGCACCAATAATACATCAACTTGAGATGATCTTTCAAAGAAAGACGAGTTCCCTCGAACCACGTACCGGACAAGAAACCCTTAGTAGAACCACACTTTGGTCCTCCTGTGTAAACACATTTATAACACCTGTAATTACCGTATTGTCAACCAGGAATTAGTTTATCCAAAACCATGTTTGGCTGTTGGCTTTATTTCATTCTCTATTTTAATTTTCTATTTAACTTTTTTTTCATGGCGAGCTCTGGGTCGTCGTCAGGAAACTTTCCCTTCCCTTTGAGTACCTCCCCGACGACGACGACAATTGACAACACGGACAGATGATGACACAGATGGAGACGACCACGACGTGGGGGAACTCCTGCCCTCCCCATATGCTTGTGGCTGGTCCACCCCTTGTCTCCCCACGTCATCCCTTACGTCCCTCCCTTCGTCTCGATTAGCCAAAGTGCATAAATATGAGATGTTAAGCAATATCCAATCAAATCATCAAATCAGCTTGGTGATATAACTTTATGTTTGATAAAACCGCTATTAAAATATAACTACTCGTCAGGAGGTGCTTCTCTCCCCTCTTCAGTAGTTGTGAGGGGCCTGGATCCCAATACAACGCACATGTGGTTCCTTACTACGTGATTTGCTACTCCGGCTGATATCTCCTCACCGTTCTCCAGGGCGCTCCTTGCCTGCTGTAGGAAGCACGGTACAATCTGATGAGTGGGGTTCTCAGTCCTTCCATCACTTTGTCGATTGCCAACGTTCGCTCCCTCTCAGCCCTGTCTTCCTGCTCCCTTCCCTCACGTTCTCGTACCTCCTGCTCCTGGAGCTCTCTTCTCTCCTGCTCAATCCTAGCTCTTCCTTCCCTTATGGTATTATTAACTACTCGCTCCATGAGCCCTACATTAAAATAAACGGTAGAAACATCGCATCAGCATGAGCGTCGTCGTCAGCAGCATCTATATCCATATCAGTTTCACTGCCGTTATCAGTATTATTGCCATCATGCTCCTCATCCATATGGATTATCAAAGATGTGTATCATCTTCCCCTCTCCGACTGGCCAGCTTTGCAAGAGCAGTCAAAATCGGAAATTTGAGCACTTTGGTCATCATATTTCTTTAAAAATCCCGTTATGGTGTGTGGATTGGATGTTAACGCACTTGTTTGTAGGCATAGCCCCACCACTTTAAACTTATCTTCAACACGTTCTACGATCCCGCACGTTACTAAAAATCCACAATTTAATATGGCCTCGACTTCTTTTATATTTCTAGTAGATTCACATCCTTCTACGTATAAAAATATCGATAAAACTCAATCTTAAGTGTGACGTTTCTCCATTGGCTACCATCGTGTTTACTTCACTTGAACCCTTTGCTGGCGCCATGTTGGAAAATGACGTCACGGGCATTTAACCTTGAGACCGCGAATAGGGAGTTTCTAATAAGAATGATAAATGAATGAGGTCAAGTTCATTTAAATGATATGTAATATTTGTACCTCTTGGGTAGGCTTATCAGATGGTGTCTTGGCCAGGTTGGATTGTCCCTTGTAGTGCACGGTGTGCTGTTATAAAAATTGTAATTGATCGTAGCACCAAAGTGTAGGTTCATACACTGAGTCAGTACTCATCCCACTGGTCTTTTTGTTGACTTTGTTCAATGCTTCTAAGAATTGTGTTCTCAAACCATTTAGTTTCATTTTGACCAGATTAGCCGTGGAGTTGGGGGGGCGAACTGCGCTTTTTTCCTCTGCAATTTTTTCTAGGGCTGCTTGTCGTTTGTTTCTGTGAAATAATGGTAAGAATGGCATATCATGCAAAAAAATAAGCTTTGCGAAATAAAAGACGATATAACACCTTGCACTCTTTAAGGCGCTCTTCTCGACGAGAAGAGGTTGTTCTGAACCGTCTACGCATTGGACACAAACATCTCACTCTGAATATAAATAATAGTATGAATAATTCTTACTCCGCTAATGAACTCTGATATATATGAGCCTGGACCATAATCTTATCAGCTCATCAGTGAGGTCCCTAGAATGTCACCAATTGGTGGGTTGTTGTCACCGGGCTGGCAAACAAAGAAAACGCTGTCAGTGTCGAAATAGAGAACACGTTCTCCTAGCTGTTCAAGGTACGAATACAGTTTGAGCCGTGCTAATGCAGTTGTAATGGCTGCAATTGTTTATGCAACACTTGCACTGCCTTGTTGTTCACAGCCATCCTGGTACTATTTGTGCACTTTAACTTCATTGTTTATTGCTCACCGCCATCCTAATATTTTTGTATCAATTTCTTTGGTGTTGAAAAGGACGCTATGTGTCTTTGTTTTCAACAATGTTTATCATCAGACTGAAATTACTTACTGCATCGGCCATTCGTATGGTCTAGTGTTATTCTCTGTTAACTTTCGATAAGTTATTAATAAATACAGTGTTTTTACTTGTGATTTGCCATTCAAAGTGTGTGTTATTGTGTCCGTGGATCGCTGAACCAGGCCTTCATTTACAGTCATCATTTGTTATCTTTAACATGGTCCTCCATTCACTCCAGAGTTTCATTTTCATCTTCATGTATCACCCATTCATCTCTTGCCCCAACATTTTGGTCCCATCCGGGCCGTATACAATCAACATGGTTCCACGTGGAAAACTTTAATCGGCTTTCGCAAGTAATCGTTTCGTCGGCGACTTCACAACGCAGTTTGAACGTCTAGGCCTACCGACGTAGCAAGAGTCTTCTCACGGGCCCCAGCAGCAGCTGAAGTACGGCGTCATCAGGACATCTTCAAGACCCAGTGGCGGACGCGTGTCTTCCAGTGGCAACATCATCACAATTAAGATAAGCTATCTGCTGTACCTTTATAATAGCCTATTACTATACTTTCATTGATCTTCAATAACTTCTATCATGCAAGCGCAAGAGAGAAGTGATTTAATTAAACGTCGTGGAATAATCAAAGCTCGGCTTACACGCATACACACGTTTATAAACGATGTCAATAACCACTCAAATCTGAGAGCAAACAGAGGTAGGTCAGAAACTCTTATTTCTATTTGGGATCAGTTCGAGGTTCACGTCTTGAAATAGAAGACACAAATGACGATTCGAATCATGAAACCTACAGAACAGATTTTGAAACTTTATACTTTGAGGCTTATGCTAAATCTAATGACATACTCACGCCACCCATGGTACCTATTGATACACCATCAAGTCATGGTTCTGGCAACGGGTCGCTTCTTAGCACTCATAACAACAATCTGATCAAACTTCCTGGTATAAATTTACCACAATTCTCAGGTGATTACAGTCTTTGGTCACAATTCAAAGACACCTACGTCGCGCTCATACATGAGAATACTTCTCTTACGGACATTCACAAATTCCATTATCTGTTGTCTTCATTACGTAATGATCCACTACATTTAATCAAGAATTTGTCCTTGTCGTCTGCTAACTATACCATAGCATGGAACTTGATTCTAAAAAGATATGAAAACAAAAAATTAATATCTCAGAAACACATCAATGCTCTTCTCGATCTGCCACATGTGCGAGCAAACTCGGCTCACGATCTTCGCCAATTAGTTAACGAAGTAACAAGAAATCTAAATGCTATCAAGGCTCTCAATCTGAGTGTTGAAATTCCCGAACTCTTACTTATTCAACTTACCCTTGGCAGATTAGACATACACACCAGGCGGGAATTTGAAACAACACAACATGCAGACTCAGAGTTTCCTTCACTTAAGGTCCTCAGACCCGGCGTGTCCTATGAGTTACACACGCGGTGCAGTATTGTTAATAGTAAACCCTTGGTCTGAGGAGGTTAAGGAATTATGTGATTTCCTTGACAAAAGGTCACAGACATTCGAGCTTACTCAGTCCAAGTCTGACAATTCTCAAACTAAAATAAACAAGTCTACTAAAGATACTTACCAGTCTAAGCATACGTATGTTTCCACAAAGACCAATAAGTGTTTGCATTGTAACAATGACCATTATTTCCACCTCTCTCTCTCTCTCTCTCTCTCTCTCTCTCTCTGACAAACATGCTCCCCTTAAAACAGTACGGGCTAAGCATCCACCAGCACCGTGGGTGACTCTGGACATTAAACGGCTTATAAATGACCGAGACTCTGCTAGGAGACGCCATATAAAAACTAAAAACGGTGACGATTTTGAGATTTTTCGTGTACTTCGTAATAAAACAAAGCAAGCCATCCGAAACGCAAAAATTAAGTACACACACAATTTATTTAACACTTCGAAATGCCCTTCTACCCTTTGGAAAGCCATAAGATCTTTAGGCATTGGAAAGCAAAGTACACTAACACCTGATGTGTCAGTAACGGCCGAAGCTCTAAACGTTCACTTTACGTCCATTGCTAGAGTCACGGATCCAGATAGAATCAATCATGTAATCAACCGATATAAGTCACAACCTCGACCTGATCGTGAAGCATTTCACTTTTCACACGTCTACCCAAAGATGTAATTAAAGCTGCAAAACAAATCAAATCGAAAGCCAAGGGCCCCGACAATATTTCAATTACTTTAATACAGAAATGTATATACATTATTTTACCTTGCTCTTGCATATATTAATTTTTCCCTTCAG
>JAMZAV010013272.1:0-26264 GCA_024449915.1 Sweltsa coloradensis | reverse complement strand
TATTAAAAAAACGTATTACATTCTAAAAACTACAAAATAAAAGACCCAAAAAACAAGGCGTTACATAGACTGGAAACCTCAGTTGGACGCGTTGATAAGCCACGTGCTTAGCTAGACCCACATTGCACATTTTTTTATATTTTTAAATTTGCGACGTTCGCTGTCCACAGGGCCATGTATCCAAAATTATTTATTATTGCCAAGGTATTTGGATATAAACCCGTGTGTAATCCTTTACTTTGTGGATAAAATCCACCGCCATCTAGAGAACCTGACTCCTTGGGTTAACAATTTAAACTCTTTGTTGACAAATAATAGACTGCTTCCTCGAAAGTATTTTGATTACTTCTAGGTGGCAGTGCATTAGAAACTTCGCGCGTCTTTTCGTTGCCATGGCAACGTTACTTTTGTTATAATGCAATTTCCATCTACACTACTTATCGGATCAAAATAAAATTAACATATTCGTGACCGGACGGACATTCTAAAGATTTGTCTATCTCAGATTTTGTCGTCGTTTAGTTTGAAAAAAAACTTTCGATTAACTTTAATGTAACTTTTTAACTTTTTGAACGATTTTGCCACAAAACTAATGGCATTCAATCGAGAACGAAGCTTGCGGATGGTCAAATTTCAAGTCGATCCGAGCTTCCGTTCGAACGTTATGGCGAGACATACAAACAAAAAAAAACAAACAAACAAAAAAAACAAAAAAAAAACAAAACCAGTGACTAATTTTTCCGGCAGAGTCAAATGGAAACGCTCGCTTCGCTCGCTTAAAAACAAAATCACAAACAAAACAGTTACCATGACCAGGCCCCGCCTTCTCTAAACATGCGTTACATTCTTATGAAGAACAAAATATCACATTTGAGAGTTTCTGGTACGTATACGATCACTTCGTCGGACTCCACTTTCTTGGGGCTGATCCAGTTCTGGGACGGGAGGACGAGAAGGTCTGTATTCGAAACCGGAAGTAAGATGTCGGGATTATGCAACTATTTTTGATACGGCCAGCGTTGGAGTTGTCTTGAATCCTTTTCAATATAGGCCCCACGACCCGCTCAGCTTAAACCCAACATCACCATTAAAATTGTTTGGTGTTTTTAGCAATTTCAATGGACTCTCTAACCAATCTTGGAAGTAAACGAGGCTCTTTGCAACTATTGTGGCACTCTCAAACAGAATTTCATGTCTTGGATTGTTAACATTTTCACAAGCATGTTTAGCCACCGCTGACTGTTCTTCTCGAGCATGCCTACAATGAGCTTTATGTTCTTTAAGTCTTGTTCCCACTGTCCTGCATGTTGGCCTATATAAAACCAACCCACACTTGCAAGGAATTTGGTAAACACCACTCTCTTGCAGTGGAATGATATCTTTGACTGGCTTCATCAAATTGGCTACCTTTTTCCATGGAGTATAAACAGTTTTTGATCTCTTTTTTAGCTAAAATGCGACCGATTCTGTCCGTGTCGTGTACTTCACGTAAGGCAGGAAGGCTCTCGTGATGTTACCGGTAGCCTCATCTTCAACTATCGCTCTGTTATCTTGTCTCTGTGGCCTGTTCAAAGCCCTGTTGATGGTTGCATTACTGTAGCCATTGTTTAATAATGCTTCTCTGAGTACACCCTTTTCCTTTTCCAAACTTGCTTCGTCTGACAGTCTATAAGCTCGGGTTACCAGCGTGTTAATAACAGACTGTTTCTGTGGCGGGTGGTGATGGGATGTCTCATGCAGGTACAAGTTGGTATGAGTGGGCTTGCGATAAACGGCGTGGCCAGGTATGTTTCCTCTCGTGACTAGAATATCCAGAAAAGGTAGTTGGCCATTCGTCTCTAATTCCATAGTGAACTGAATGCTTGGATGGATGCTATGCATGAGTTGGCTCGCCACTTGGCAAAACAGATCCAACCACTTGTGCCAGATACCAAGTCATATATTAAGAACTCGGTTCATTTTATTGAATGTCTTAAAGACCTAACATTCGATGACCAAGACTTGATGGTAAGTTTTGACATTGTGTCATTGTTTACTAATTTCCAGTGCCAGAAGCAATGAAGGTGTGTACGGGAAAGATTCCTTTGGCAAAACACATCTCAGACTTAATTCAACATTGTCTGGAATCCACATTCTTTGTTTTTGAGGACAAGTGTATCAACAAACTGAAGGCACTCCAATGGGCAGCCCTTTATTCCAGTAGTAGCCAATCTCTTTTTGGATGATTTCGAGTCCAAAGCACTGGACTCGGCTACACTGAAGCCAAAGATTGGTTGCGATATGTGGATGACATCTTTGCAGTTTGGCCACATGTAGGAAACACTACATGCATTTTTGGTCTATTTGAATAGCATCCATCCAAGCATTCAGTTCACTATGGAATTAGAGACGAATGGCCAACTACCTTTTCTGTGATATTCTAGTCACGAGAGGAAACATACCGGGCCCACGCCGTTTATCGCAAGCCCACTCATACCAACTTGTACCTGCATGAGACACTCCCATCACCACCCGCCACAGAAACCAGTTTGTTATTAACACGCTGGTAACCCGAGCTTATAGACTGTCAGACGAAGCAAGTTTGGAAAAGGAAAGGGTGTACTCAGAGAAGCATTTTTAAACAATGGCTACAGTAATGCAACCATCAACAGGGCTTTGAACAGGCCACAG
The DNA here is from genome assembly GCA_024449915.1 of Sweltsa coloradensis. Lineage (NCBI taxonomy): Eukaryota > Metazoa > Arthropoda > Insecta > Plecoptera > Chloroperlidae > Sweltsa > Sweltsa coloradensis. The sequence continues at coordinate 23,594 of JAMZAV010013272.1, read as the reverse complement.
AGACAGATACAGAGCGATAGTTGAAGATGAGGCCACCGGTAACATCACGAGAGCCTTCCTGCCTTACGTGAAGTACACGACGGACAGAATCGGTCGCATTTTAGCTAAAAAAGAGATCAAAACTGTTTATACTCCATGGAAAAAGGTAGCCAATTTGATGAAGCCAGTCAAAGATATCATTCCACTGCAAGAGAGTGGTGTTTACCAAATTCCCTTGCAAGTGTGGGTTGGTTTATATAGGCCAAACATACAGGACAGTGGAACAAGACTTAAAAGAACATAAAGCTCATTGTAGGCATGCTCGAGAAGAACAGTCAGCGGTGGCTAAACATGCTTGTGAAAATGTTAACAATCCACGACATGAAATTCTGTTTGAGAGTGCCACAATAGTTTGCAAAGAGCCTCGTTTACTTCCAAGATTGGTTAGAGAGTCCATTGAAATTGCTAAAACACCAAACAATTTTAATGGTGATGTTGGGTTTAAGCTGAGCGGGTCGTGGGCGCCTATATTGAAAAGGATTCAAGACAACTCCAACGCTGGCCGTATCAAAAATAGTTGCATAATCCCCGACATCTTACTTCCGGTTTCGAATACAGACCTTCTCGTCCTCCCTGTCCCAGAACTGGATCAGCCCCAAGAAAGTGGAGTCCGACGAAGTGATCGTATACGTACCAGAAACTCTCAAATGTGATATTTTGGTCTTCATAAGAATGTACGCATGTTTATAGAAGGCGGGGCCTGGTCATGGTAACTGTTTGTTTTGTGATTTTGTTTTTCTATGTAACGCCTTGTCTGGGCTTTTATTTTTGTAAGTTTTTAGAATTAATATCTTGTTTTTTCTGAGGATAGCCCACACAGTTGGGCTGAAACGTCAAAAGCAATTAAAGCAGATTCGACGCGGCGAAATGTCCCGACCAATAAATTGTGTTAATTATTTACCGGGCCGCGAAAGCCTTAAATTTGAAATTATTATTATTATTATAGTGGTTCTTTATTGTTCAAACAATCTCAGGTACATTTGCGTCCTGGTATACACAAGGCGGGGTGAGGCCCAAGCCCAACAAAAGTTTACATTTATAACAGCGTGAAAACATAAGTATGTACACATATTATTGTAGACAAATTAATCAAATTAACAAAATAATAATAAAGATGAGTGTGATAACAAAATCAATACAAAGTTTCTATCTATAAACAAGCAAATTGTATGGCAAAATCTTTTAAAGAGAGAGAGAGAGAGAAAGAGAGTGATTACTCTGCAAAAATCTTCTGACTATGTGCACGTTTGGAGGATGACTGCATTCTGCATGCTGATGTAGAGATTTGCGGACAAGCCCAGGCATTATAGGCTGGCAGAGGGAAGATGGTATGACTCTAGTGGCCGAGATCACGATAGGCACGACAGTAAACAGTTTTCATTTTCCAAATTCTTATTATTTCTTGACTTAAATTTTGATAATTTTCTACCTTAGTGTTCTCGGTGTTCTCAATATTTTTACTCATGGGGATCGCAATGTCAATTAGATTGTAATTTTTAGATTTATCGCATAAAATGATGTCCGGTTTTTGTGTGGTCTATGGTTTTGTCTGTTATAACCTGTTTTATCCCAATACATTATAAATTCTGCATTTTCGATCACAGGTGCAGGAGAATACTTGTAATAAGGAGGTGGATTGACAAGTAGATGTGCGTTCATTCCTAATGTTTGATAACTATCTTTGCTACCTGATTATGCCTACTGAGATACCACGTGTTGGCAATTGAAGGACACCCAGCTATAAACATGGTCTATTGTCTCCGTAAACTTTTTGAATTTTCTACACATATCATTGTCATTGGATTTGATGATGAATTTTTTATAGTTGTTGGTATTTATAACCTGATCTTGGATGGCGAACATAATCCTTCGGTTTCAGCAAACAAATCTCCTTTGTGAATCCATCTTATTGATTTAACAATGTCAATATTTGGCTGCTGGATGCTTTTCGGGTACCTCCCATGAAGTGATTTAGTATTCCAGACATTCATCTTCATATTTAAATCTTCTATGTATATTTCTGGATGGAAAGAATCGTCATTTAGCCTGAGGGGAGTTATAGTTTTTATCTCGGAGTTTAAGTTCTTGGTGATAATGGAATGTAGAATTAAGAAAGTATGATCTGAGTTTATGAACTTGCGAATAGCACAATGACCGAATATTTACCAATCCTCTTCCACCCTTTCCCCGTGGTATATATAACCTTTCAGAGATGCTTTTGGGTGGTGAGTTCTGAAGAAGGTCATTTGTCTTCTTGTTAAACGATCTAGGTCCATCAAGATCCACATCTGACCATTTTACAATTCCAAATGAAAAGGTCAAGATTGGTAGAGCCCATGCATTTAATGCTTGATTTTATAGCTTCCTTTAACATTTGTTTTTAAGATAGTTTTAACTCTATGTTCATACTTTTGTTTAAAATACATTTTTTTAATTCCTTGTGGTTAAGAATAATGTTTTGCCTCATTCCTAGGTATTTGTATCTTTCTTCGCTATTGTTTTATGTTTGGAATTTCTTGACCAACACCAATTTGGTAATTGTCAGTTTCTTGCAATTTTCCACTTTTCATATGCATTGAAGCACATTATACTAATCCAAATTCCATATGAATGTCTTCACTGAATAATTTTACTATGTCAATTAAAATTTTGAGCTCTTCTTTTGATTTTCCATACATTTTAAAATCATCCATATACAGCAGATGTGTTATCCTTGTCATTATTTCTTTACAGGTAAGGCAATATCCAGCATTTGTTTGATTAAGTAGCTCTGATACTGGGTTTAATGCGAGACAAAACCATAGAGGGCTAAGGGTGTCCCCCTGGAAGATCCCTCTCTTTATTGCCATATTTTCATATTAACAGAATCTGAATTGGTTTTTTAGTATTATATTTGGATATATTTGGAGTTGGATGATGTGGAAGAAACACTAAGTCTGGCAAGCTTAGTATCTACAGTTTCATGCCCTTGATAATGGTGGAAAACCACCACTCAACCCGACATAGTTGGAACTGAGTTATGATGATGTATTATTATTAATTCTCCATGAATTCATGAGATGCTTAAGCACCGTTTATCAACTGTGGATTTACCTTATACAAATCAAGAACTTTGATTAACCAATCTGCGGAAACCGAATCAAATGCTTTTTGTAGTCTATGTAAGCTACTGATAGATTCCTCTTTTTGTCATTTGCATGTTTTGTAACAATACTATCAATTATAAGCTGCTCTTTACATCCATATGCATTTTGTGTGCATCCTTTCTGTTCCCACGCTAAAATTTCATGTTTCTGATAAATGTTCTGTTAATTTCAGGTAAAGATTGATGTTAGAATTTTATAAATGTTTGGCAAGCAAGTGATGGGTCTATAATTTTTGGGTGCCGATCTGTCTCCTGTCTTGAATATCATATTGGTTATACCTTGAGTAAAGAATCCTGGAACAAGTGATGGGTCGTGAAGTACTTGGTTAAAGAAATCCTTTAGTTTACAATGCACTGGCGTTAGTCTTTTCCACCAAAAGTTCTGTATTCCATCTACTCCAGGAGCTTTCCAATTATGAGTTTTTTTTTATTGCATATGTAATGTCGTCTATATTTACTACTATATCCGGCATTTCCTCAATTTCATCTGTTCTTTGTTCTATATGAGGAAGCCATTCGGCCTCGCGGTTAAAGTCTTTTGGTTTTGACCAAATGTTGCTCCAATATTCCTCCAAGGCTTCTTTAGTAGGAGGAGGAATATTGTCGTTGTCAACCATAACTTTGTTTCCTAGTTTCCGATAAAACAGTTTTCTCATTACTCTTAAACAATTTGTTTTCTTCGTGTCTCCTGCTACACTGCACATATCTTTTTAAGCGTGCCGCTAGAGCTTTCAATCTTTGTTTCATAGTGTCCAAATAGTCTTCACATTTTAATCTGAAATCTTCTTCACATGGATATGTTCCGGCTTTCTCAAAAACACTGGTTAACTTGTTCCTCAGGGACACCGATGTGTTATTTACTAGATATGCTGTTAAATGTCCAATATCCCCTCTTAGTACGTTGATTCTATGTTCTAACCTTCTTTTCCATTTTTCCTCCCTTTTTGGTTTAGTCCTATTGTTTTCTGAATTTCTTGGTTGGATAAGGTGAAAGTTGAACTTCTCTGCTACAGTGACTGCTCCACAAAATACAGCCAGATGAATTTTCATGAAATCGGTTGGATCTAAATTACTTAAATATTCTTCCAATATGTTAAATGCATATATTTTTATTTGTAATAATCTTTGGTAAGTTCGGTCTCTCTTTGAAAGGAATGTGTTCAAATTTGCTAATGTTGTTCATAAATGCTATTCTTATATGTTCTGCGTCGGTTCCATCATTATTTATGTTCTCACCGTCTCTTCCTATGGCCTGAACCTCATGCAACTGTGCAGGGGTCGTGCTATAACGTCGTCAGATTCGAGATTATCTCGTCTGTATATTTCATACCCGACTTCTCGTCTTATTTGGTCGATTACATCTTGCCTGAGATATTGCTTTTAAAATTATATGAAGTCTATCTACAACATTTTGTTCTGTTATTTCTAGCTCTGGAATTGTGTAGTATGCTCCTGTATAATCGCTGTCCTCCATCCAGGTAAAGGCTCGTCTTTACATTCGTTCACCCTAAAGAAGGAGCGCATAACATTTTCGTTCATTTCATGTGACCATTTTGTTCTTTTTTGCGTCTCCGTTCGTTTTGTTTCTGGTAGAGACTACTGGAGCGCCGGTATTCTGAGTGGCCGTGGCCGTAGAATGCAAGGCTTCTTCAGATCGTCTCTCCATTCCGATTAGTTGACTAAGCTCTTTGTCATAATTCAGTATACCTTGATTTAACTATTGTCTCTGCTTTTGTTTTCATATGATGTTTTTTTACCAATTTTACAAAATACATTTTGTAAAACTGTTTATATCTTTTCACATGGTACATGAAAAACAGAACCTAATACTTCAGTTTATACACTGACATTAATATTAAAACTGGATACTTACATTTGTAGAAAACAACGCTTATTTCACTCGCAAATCTGCAGTGTATACAGAGCACATTTTTTCACTTGAAGGCAGACTGATGGTTGCTATGGTTATTGGTTATTGGTTATTATTATTATTATTATTATTATGAGGACATTATTGTTGAATGATGGCAATTGTCATGTTTGTTCCGATTGGGGACCAGAACCTCCGGCTTTTCGAACCGATGCTCTACCAACTGTTACATTAAGGTTGACAGAATAGGAATCTGTATATTTCTTACAGATCATTCAACAAATGGGCTAATTATTTATGAAGGAACAGACAATGAACATTACTGGAAAGAGTTTAAAATAATTGTGAGTGTAGCCATTCAATTATTTATTTCTCGAAGAGGCTTAGAAAAACCCGGATCTTGATGTTTGATGTACCTTTTCTCAAGAATGGCTAAAGCTAGTGAATTAATTTTTTGTAGGCAGTGTTTGAATCCAGCTAGGCCTATAGGTGCTAATTGCATATAAATTGACTACATGCACTATTATATTCCTTCATTATGAAATGTCACTTTGCCGTTTTTGAAAGGGCATGAACATATTGCTTGGAAGTAGTGATCACATTGGGTACCCGGTAACTGGTTCCGAACCGGTTCCGTGGGAAACCGGTTCCAATTTTTCAAACCGGTGCCCTAAAAAAGCTTTTTTTTTTTCAAAGTGATGTTAAAAATTTGTAGGTCTAATAAATAATTGATAATTTAAATTCGATTTGTATTTCTTTTATGTACGTTACTACATAACAGCACCTGCTTTTCTCACAGATTGTGAAGTTATTCAGCTATGCTAGGCCCATCCCACTCCAGATTGCACAATAGGCTATGGGTGTTCAAGGACGCGCACATTGTTTGAACTTTGAAGAATGCTTTGTAAGGGCACTTTTTGACCTGCTGATTGTAAATTGTAACGTAAAAAAAAATTTTTTTTTAAAAAGTCATTTTTTTTTAGAACCGGTTCCGGGGCGAAGGAACCGGTTCTTAGCCTTTTTGGACTCGATGTCATCACTACTTGGAAGGTTTTTGTTAAGGTTAATGTTTGTTACTGTAATCAAAGGCAGACCCTACGAAAAACGTGTGGACAACTCACGAGGTCAGGAACTCGATTTGTGAATGTATGGTCATTCGAAGGTTCGACTTCTGTTTAGAAAATTCCCAATTATGTCTTCTTAGTTTTTTTGTTGGTTTGCAGTCGCGCCTTGAGAGGATTTGCGCTTGCAGGACCGATACAGGGTTGTTGACACAGATGCAGTATGTGGGGTAAATGGTCAGTGTACTTTTCGATGCGAAAACACTATTATCGGGTAACCAATGCGTAGGCATCCTGTAGAAGGCAATGCACAAGTGTCAACATTGACAATGATTCATGCATGAGGGGGACGGTGAGGGGTTGTGTCTAAGGAATAGGTACAGATGAACAGTGGCGGAACTAGGCGCCCCCCCGCTTAGTAAAAAAAAAAAACGTATTTCACCCTATTTCAAAAGAAACTTTAGTAGAACAGGTAAATGATATTTAAAAAATTAATTGAACTTAACACTGTTCTTAGGTAGTAAATTAAGTTTTTTGTTATGTTGCAATATTTCGAAAAGTTTCACTCTTCTTCGACAGGTAGACATTAACAGAAATACAAACATCTGAACGTAATAATTATTAGGGGTGTGCGAATAATAATTTTGAGGTTAGAAACAAACATTGAATATTTTTCATCAACAATATGCGGAATAACACAACAAAGAGTTGTTTTAAATTCAAATGATATAGGTCCTATATTCTTTATTATAGGGATAGGTCTGAATGTAGGCCTACTTGTGTTAATAAGACTTTTTTGCAGACGACTGCATATAAGAATTAACAATATGCCCTATGGATGATTGTCCCAGAAAAAAAACTATTGTCAAAGTAGTGGAATGGATCAAGGCCAATAGAATGAAATTGAACGCAGCTAATTAAATTTACACTCAAGCATAAATTAATGTTTATCACTATATGCTTGATGGAGAAAATTGTCGATCCTTGGAGCACTGTAAATTAAATTGTGGAGAGCATGTAAGGGAAATAAACAAACAAATTTGGTGTTGATAAACTTTAGGGGATGCAGTAAAAAGGTTAAGGAGAAAACATACATTGCAATTGTCAGACCATGGACTTAGAATAGTAATTGGCGTTATTGGACCTGCAACATTATGGAGCGGTGCGTCAGGATTCTCGTTTCCGGTTTACGCGTAAACTTTTAGCACCAATAATATTGGCGGCCATTTCAGCCCATCAAAAGGTAAACATTTGTGTATACAGTCAAAAATGGCGACAATGTTTGACAAATTTTTGTTTTTCGGGGCTAGTTTCACAGTAAACAAATTAACCAAGAGATGCATATTCATGCGCCTTGTAAATCCATGGTTAGACCTTGTTTGGAGTATACTGGGTTAGTGTGGGACCCGCACTCAAAAATACATACTGAAGCTATAGGCCCAGAAATGGTACAAAGAAAAGCAATTAGAAAGGTAGGACCAGTAGGTAAATATGGAGATGGGGATCATTACATGAACGTAGAGTAAATGCAAAACTTTCTGCTTTCTACAAAGTATTTACAGATCAACCTGCTTGGGATGACCTAAATAAAATTATTTTTGTCCCATTTATAGGTAGAAAAGATCATAGTAAGAAGATATCTGTTAAAAAATGTAACACGGATGTAGGTAAACACTCCTTTCTTGGTTCTGTCAAAGATTAGTCATGTGGGGTTCTGTGACCAAGAGTTGGAATGGCTTATATAAGAGTTGTAAACCCATAGCCTAAAAATGTTTTTGAATTCAAAGAGCGTGTAAGAAAATACCAAGGTTGTAATTAAAACTTTTGTCAGTGCCATACATATTTTGTGTTGAATATGAATGTGGTTCGTTGGTCTTGTTCTTAGCGTATCTGTTTCCAATGCAGAAGGTCCAGGGTTCGATTCCCGCAAAAGTCAGAAATTTTTAACTTCTGATTTGGACTTAAGTCCATCAGTTCTTGTCTTAGGAGTTTATAAACGGTGACTTTGGAGCCGTCCTAGCAACGAAGCACATAATAAATTCAGAGTTGTTCTGAATCGGCCTTGTTGATTCTGGCGTTGATCCGCGGGTGCTCGCACTGTCCATTCCACTGAATGCTATATTTCCTATTAAAAAAATATTGATCTTTGGTTGGTTATCGCTCACTCGTCGATTGCGTCGGGCCTACAGGGTTGGCTTTGTCGCTTTGATTTACTGTCCCCCACTGAAAATCAGTTACATAACTGAGTGGGTGGACTCTAAATACATTTTTTTTTTAAATTTATGTGGTTATTGTTGTAAATGTTTGGTAACACCGAGTTGATGAACTCAAAACTGAACTTAATAAACTTATATATATATATCAAACACCCTTTTCCAACATTCGTCGGGTCGGGGGGTGACGAGTCACCAGTTTCTCGGGCTATCTTCTAGTGCTTGCTAGCCAGGCTCAGCACCCCTCATCTTCTTCCTCGTTTTCTTCCATAACCGGCATTTCTAATAATTCTCTCCACTTCTTCCTGTCCTCCCAGAGTCTTTCTTCATTAACCCTATCCCATGTTTTCCCTCTTTCTTCGACGCTTCGCGTTATTTGGTCCCGCCATCTATCTCTTGGCCGGCCAACTCTTCGTACTCCCCCACATGTACGTTCAAATTCTCGTCTTGGGATTCTGTCTTGCTTCATTCTTCTTACATGTCCATACCACCTGAGTCTTTCTCTTCCTATTTTATCTCGTAGACTTTCCACTCCTAATTTGTTTCTTGTTGTTATGCTTCGTACCTTGTCTAGTTTTGTTATGCCCACCGCACTTCTTAGGAATTTCATCTCTGCTGCTTGCAGTCTGCTCTCTTCCTTTCCTCCTATTGTCCATGTCACTGATGCATATGACAAAATTGGGAGAAAGTACATTTTGTATAATATCATTTTACATCTGTTTGATATTTCCTCTTTCCATAGTAGTTTTCGTACGCTTTGGTAGAATTTGTGTGCTAGTATGATTCTTCTTGATATTTCTGCTGTTATTTTGGCATCCTTTGTCAGAATACTTCCCAGGTATTTGAATTCTTCTGCAATTGACAGCTCTTCTCCACGTAGTGTTACTTTTTTCTGGTTCGGTTTAATTTTCTTGGTTACTATTAACATCTCACTCTTTTCAATACTTATTTTCATGTTAAATTCCTGTGTTTCCTCATTCCACTTATCTATACTTTCCTGGACTTCTTCAATGGAATCTCCCCATCTCACTATATCGTCGTCAAATATCATCGTCTTTGACATTTTGCTTTCGGTTGGTTCTACTTTTCTTAGTATGGCATCCATTACAATGGCGAACAGTGTAGGAGACATCACACTGCCTTGTCGTAGACCACTGTTTATTTCGAACCAGGTCGTTCTACCCAGTGGTGTTTGTACGCAGCTCTTGCTTATGGCATATGTACTTTGGATTCTTGCCACTAGGCTCTTTTCCACTCCTGTAGCTTTTAGGCATTCCCATACTTTAGCTCTTGGGGCACTGTCATATGCCTTTTCTAGGTCCAGGAAGACCATATACATTTCTTCTCCTTGTTCCCATTTTTTTCCATGATTTGTCTGAGTGCAAATATAAGGTCAATGGTTGAGCGGCCAGCTCTAAACCCATATTGTTCCTCTCTCATATTTGGCTCAACTTGTTGTCGTAGTCTCCGATCCTTAATCTTAACCTAAACTTAATCTAATTCTAATCTAATAAAAATTACTGATTTTGTTTTCTTCAAATGTTGTAAAGTGCGTTGCACAGGTTCATTATTATTTACAAAAAACAATTTCCAGTGTCAAAGCCTCAAAACAAAAGAGTGGTTGGTAGGCCTACAACAAGTTCAAGGTCACAACATACACCTTTTATGGAAAATTTAAAGATTATTATTTAAAATAGTTCAACCCTTTACCACAGTATAACCCATCTCTTACAGTAGCGAAACTTCAATGCACTGCCTGCAGAGTGATTTGCTGTCGTGGTCGGCTGCGCGTACCGCCGCTACACTAGCGCGCATGGCGATGAAGCGACTCAACTAAAAGCCTCCGCCGTCTAAAAGTCAGTGCTTTACAAGATACAAATTGTAGACGGCGGTGGAAAGCGCTATCTCTACCACTCTCCGTGTAGGTAACCTACGTAGCAACCTGTATTGATAGAGCATCTTGCCACGACACTAGCGCGCATGGCGATTAAGCGACTCAACTAAAAGCCTCCGACTTCAAAAATGTAAACAACAAACAATTGACGAATGCCGAAGAATGTCAAGCTATTGCAAGGGCTAGGCCTAGCCTAAGCTATTTAAATTGCAGGCAAAACAACTGCAAGTAATAATGGTGGTAATTTTAATATTATGTAAGCCTATCAACCATTATTATTTTCCATTATAACCTACAATATTAACACTTGGTAGGCCCTAGCCCTACCTAGGCTCTAGCCCCTAGGCTGGGCCTAGAGGCCCGAGGCTAGGCTAGGCCGTAGTCTTTCTTTGAAAACGACATACATATCAGAATAAAATAATAACAATAACGTCAGACAAAACTTATATCCAGCTCAGTGCTCAACTCAACTCTGAGACTGATTTAGCAAGTCTAGGCCTAGGTGGCACAGTCATCGTTAGTTGACTCGCTTGCTCGCTAGGGGCGCGCATGATGGTTTATGAGCGTGTTTCGCTAGCAAGTCTCGCTACTGTAAGAGATTGTTATACTGTGCCTTTACTACTAATGAAACAAATGAAATGTCTCAAATGCAATGAATTACCCTTTAGAAATGTTAACCTTCAAAGAGGAATACTTTGTTGAGTAGCCTAAATTAGATGTTAAGGGCTGGATGCACAAGTCACCTACCTACCGACCACAGCCACTAAGTGATCGAACATTCATACGCTCTTATGGAAAATAACATATTAATATTATGTTTGTGTTCGAAAATAGACACTTGGTGGAGTCTTAGTTGCAGTGGATGGGAAGTGACTGATGTGCATCCGGCCCTAAGAGTTGAAACAATGTAGGCCCTGCCGCCCTACTGGTGTGTGTGTTTGCATTTGCTGCTGCTATGCTTTGTGCTACCCTCACAAATTGTCTTTAGTCGGTTGACTGTATTTGATGCATTCTAGGTTGAAATCCTGTTGAAGGAAGTTGATGCAGGAGAGGATTGGCGAGTAGACCCAGTTTTACGTGAGGCATGCAAACCAGTAGTGGATGTCGCCTGCCAAGATGTCCGAGGGGGAAATGCGAGGTACCTACTTAAAATGTCTACTGGATCTACTACTAGATTACTACTGGATCAAAACCTAATTAGGCCCTATACATACAAAATACAACCAAACCAAAACATGTTGATTCTTTTAAAACTGATGTTTTTATTATTTTTAATATATTGACTATCTATTTTTCCTCCATTTCTCATCTCTTCTTCGAGTTAATTAACCCTACCGTATGGCCTTCTATCCAAACCAGTTAACTTAAATTAAATGGTTTCAGCCCACCATACTAACCAGACAATCTACATTACCTTTAATTACCTACCGGTTCTAACTTTATTTGCTACAGAAACAGCAGGTAATTAATAGTAATTAATTAATATTGTCAATGTTCTTTTGTGTAGAGTGATGTCGTGCCTAATGGAGAAGCTAGGTACGGATCATATGACTGAAGCATGTGAGACGGCATTGCTACAGATCCAGTACTTTGTTGCACGGGACTTCAAGCTTGATCCACAGTTGTATAGGGAGTGTCGAGAGGACGCAGTCAGTCTGTGTCACGCCAAGAGAACTTGGAGAACCGAGGGAGACCAGCTAGACCCTGAGAGAGGACCGTTGGTTCTACCATGCCTCTATCGATACGCATTCCATCCACAAGTCAACCTAAAGGTACAGTAGGGCCTATAGGCATCCGCATAATAGATACATTTGTGAACAATATGGTGCAGCGGCAATCAGCAAGTTATGAAAGTTGGACCCCTACCGGCGGTAGAACAAGATGATATTATACTTTTTAGAAAGATTACTTCAAAATACATACGATAAGCCGTATCTAAGAAAAATCCTTGTTCTACATGCCTTTTTGGTGCTTTGAGTGCGTCGCGACGCTTCCGCACGGCGCTTCATTCTTTTGATTATTATTTCCAAACCAAACTCGATACATTAATAAACTTAGTACCATTGTTTAGAAGAAGAAAAGGCCTTTCCAGTGAATACCTACATTAACCCATTAAAAATATTGTAGGGTATTTTAATTGGCCTACAATGCAAAAAAGTGACTTTTTATCAATTTTACTTGGATATTTACTATTTATTTATATACATAATAATATTATATATATTATTTATTATTATTATTTTTTATTATTATTATTATTATTATTATTAATATTATTATTATTATCATTATAAGGCATGTATAATTTGTTGACATGTGACAAAAAAATGTAACTTTGAAGATTTTGTCTCTAGAAAAAATGCTTGCTAGCTTTCTTCTGTTGTTGTTGTTTTTCTATTTTGTCTTGCTCTTTATGGAAATTTGACTAAAACGGCATAATTTACAACTTGAATTAACATAAGCTAATCATGTTACAATTAGTTTGAAAAAGGCCAACTGGCTAGTATAGGCCCTAATATAGATTGGAGAAGTGTTGACAGGCTGGGAAAGTAAACAGAACATAAAGCCACGAAACGCGTCGTGGATTAAGGTAACAAACAACTTTAAATTAGCTGCAATTGTCAGATATTTTTTTTTTTGCCCCCAGGGTTTTATGTTCTCTCTTTTTGTCTCAAATAGCCATAGTGCATTAATATGAGACGTTAAAGGGGCTATTAACTCAAAAAAATATTTTTACCACATGATCTATAGCACAATACTATACTAAAATGACAGTTTAAAAAATTATATCTTGTAACTGTGATTTAACACGAATTTTTCAATTTTTTTGATCCAGAAATTTTCCAAAATAAGTGTTTTGGGAAATTTCTTAAATCGCCTTTAACTTGCTTCTTTTTTGGTCCTCATAGATACTAGAGCCTAGTACCAATCTAAAATGCCCATTTTTTACATTGTGTCTTAAAACTGTGCCCAAATATCCCCTACCCTCAAATACGCAAAAATTGTTTTCCCAAAATCCCCCCCCCCATTTTGGAATCACATATTTTGCCCAAAAAATTTTAAAAAATTGCAATAAAAAATATAGAAATTTACAGACAAGGCTGTAGATACGAAATAAGGCCAATATTTTTTTTGATAAAAACCCTCCAAGGTCACTGGCATAAAGTTGTCTCCATGTTATTTTTAGGGGAGTTTTTTCCCGGGGGGCCCTAGCTCAAAAAATGCATGTTTGACTTTTTTTTGGGGGTCATGGTGGCCCAACAATTTTGTTAATTGCAAAATTTTCCCATTACTAGTTACCCTTTAATTTTTTAGTTTATTTAAATCCCCCTTTAAGCAATATAACAACATCTACTTACTTCCCAAACCGTCCCCTTCTCCAATCTATACATAAAATCATGATGACAAATTTTTACCAATTTCTAGGTCCCCAGAATACATGTACAAATACTTTTATAAAAATAGTTCATATTAAAAGATCACTCAAGAAATTATGGTAAAAAACAAATGATTGACAGAAGTTTCGATAAATTTCCACCCCGACCATGCCGCACCACTAGTGTAAAACAACAACACCCTTGTAATCGAAAAAGAAGTTACAGGAAACTTTTTTAATCTATTTGGGTTAAATGGCAAAAAAGTAATGGCAATAGTCTCTAGATCTTAGGTTTTTGCAAAATGCAAAGCTATTCCTGTGAGGGTAATTTTTACATAAATTTTTCCCCATGACATTTCTTTAAATTTTTATTCAAAAAGAAGCGGGGTAGTGGTTTGGGTGGACTCCCCGTGCCATTTTTAAACTTGGAGTACTGGTTTCTTTAAAAAATTGCTCTTTTTTTATACAAAAATATCTAATAGTATCAAATAAGAGGGTTAAAAACAGGTGGCCACCGGTAATGATGGGGGGGACTTTTTAAAGCCCTGTAGTAAAAGTGCATGTTTTTCCCCTTTTTACATTCATGTCTATCTTTTTGATCACGACATTCCAAAACCCACTATCTTTGGGACATTTTTAAATGTTGGTTTAAAATCAAGGATAATCCTTTATTTACAAAAAAGGAAAAAAGGGGGATCCCAATTCTTGATTTTTTTCCGCAATTTTACTTACATCAGTCTAGAAAATATAGAAGTTTCTTTTCCAGCAATAAACCAGCCCTCCCTAACAGATACTTGACAAAACCGGGTGGGCCCAATAATTGATGATTGTTTTTATACTGTTTTTTTAAGTGGGTACTTTTTTGTTTGATTTGCAATTTAAAGGTTTTATGTTTTTAAAAACAATTTTATGTATAAACAAATCAGGTTACCTCAGAATTTTGGTAGGGGCTTGTTTTTTTGATTTGAATAGCATTTAGGTCTAGGTATACAGTATACCAAAATAAACCAAACATCACAAGTCCAGACACAATGACTGGGGGAAATCAGCACAGGTTGCTCTTTTTTGTTATTCCAAAACCCTTTTAAAACTAACCGGTTTCAACGTTAAAAACTCAAACCTTTCTCCAAATCCCAACCCTATTTGAATTTTTCCCTAAAAATACCCTCCTTTGAGGGTGACTTGACATTTAGACATTTAATAATGTTTGGGGGTCTTTAAAAGGGCAACAGTTTTTTTTGAGTATTTTCCATCCATTCGATCATATGCAACTAAAATTTCAGAAGAAAAAAGGTTACAGTCTGGGTGGTGTTGGCTAAGGCCCCTACCTGAATGTGGAGGCGCGGGGGTTTGAACCCCAATCATTTTTTTTTTCTGAACGTTAAAATATTAACAAATCTAGTGGGAAAAAACAGGTGAGCACAAAAACATGGGGCAAAAAAACCGTGACAAAAGGCAGTTTCTCTTTGTTTAAAAAAGTTGTTGGGGTTTTTGATTTTGTTTTTGTTTTTGTTTTTTTTTTTCCCCGGGTAATATGTGTATACATGGTGGCAAGAGGCTACTTAACATTTTATCTTAAATTTTAACAATTTTTTCTAAGTATGATTGGAGAAGTTGACGGGTTTGGCCCTACTATCTTTTCCTTCAACCTCTTCCCTGCCCAAGAGCAGAAGCAGTGTACCTGTGTTAGCCAAGAGCTTGCTTTTGTAGTTTTGTTTCCTTTCGGTTTTAAACCCCCGCACAATTAGTAGGGCACCCTCCCCGGGCCCACGGGTCTTGGTTCAAACCAGGGAAAAGACTGGTTCTTTTGTCCCCAAAAGCACCAGAGCTAGGGGGGAACCCCCCTCATGGTTTTTTGCTGTGTTGGACTTTCCCCCCTTCCATCTCTAACTTTTCTTTTAGAAAATGAGAGGCACCCTTGCCCGAAACAGCAGGGGGGGGCAGTTTTCTTTTGTTGCCAAGGGTCCGGGTTCGAATCCGGGGTAAGTCATGGATTCTTGTTTCCCCGGCACCGGGTTTGGGGGGAAAAGCCCCCTTACTGTCGTGCTGACTGTGTGCCCCAGTATGAAGGGTGTGTAAAGAACCCTTTGCTGATGATGACAACATGCTTGCAGTTTTTACTTCTTGCGGGGCCCCCCTACCACGGGGTTTTTTTTATGTGTTTGATTTTTTGTTTGCAGTAGTTAGGTTTTTAGTGCCCCCATCCACCTTGAGTCCGAGAAGGAAAAAACGCGTTGTGGTTTAAAGGAACAAAAAAATTTTAAAATTAGCTGCATTTGTCATCAGCGGGTGAAAATTTTTGTCGCCCCACCCCTTTTAGGCTGGGTTTATTTTTCTTTATGTTCTCTATGTTTTCCCAAACCCTGTAACCCTTCCCAATCTACTAAACTAGCCGTTTGGCCCTTTTCCTAATTTGTAAAAATTTATTTTTAAAAAATTAAAACAATTAATTACAATATAAAAAACATTTACACAAAAATATTATTCTATTTATCATCTATATCTTTCTAAACATCATTAACTTTTTTATCTTAACTATTAAAAATTTTAAAAAAATTTAAAACAATTATTACAATATATTTTTTTAAAAAAACAAGTGTACAACATAACTTTTAAAAATCTCCCTTCCCCCAAAGATATTCTAAAACTTTTCACTTTGGATTCTCAACAGCTGCGCTGGGAATTTATTCAATTCCATAATTATTTTTCTGTTGAAAATGACCACCTCCCAAAACCTTCTTTTTCCCCTTGCTTCCAAATTCTTTTTGGGCTTTTCTCCCCTTTTTCAAATCCTTTTCCAATTTTCCCCTGATTTTTTCCAGTTCCACCCATCTAGGGGGGGAAAAATCGTTTAAATTTTGAAAAGTTTAACCCTTGAACTAATCGGTTTAAAAATGATAAGCCCTATTTTTAAAAAAAAGTGTGATATTAAAAAAAAATATATATAAAAATTTTGGTAGGCAGAGGGGTAGGTTTTTTCAACAAAACGTAATTTTGTATTGGGACCGGCGACGAATAATTAAAAAACGGTTTATTCTCACTCTTTATTTTAAAGACCCCGGGATTTTCCCCCAGTGTAACAGACAAGATGTCTTTAAAACAGCCCGGGGCCCGGCACCTCCACCAAAAAATTTAAAACTTTTAGAAAAAATTTTCAGCCCAAAATTTGTTTGCCCCTGTTTGTGGCGGTCAAAAAATAATTAACAAAATTTTTTTTTTTTTTTTACTAATTTTAAAAGATGAGCGTAGCGAGCAAAGCGAGATTCCATTTTATACACGGGAAAAAAATCCGGAATGTATTTTTTTTTTTTTTTTTTTTGGCGTTTGTTAACACGATTCCGCAAAACCCATACTCAAATTCATGAAATTTGCGGAGACCTTCGAAAACTCTGAAATTTGAACGTCTTTTTGAGCGCAAACAAAAAAATATTTTCATGAAAAACGCAATTACATTTTTTTTTTTTTTAAAATTTTTTATCTTATAACATACATGCTTTATCGATTTAATGATTTTTTTCAGAACCCTAATTTTTTTGAATTAAGATTTCTGTGAAATTTGAGCGCAGTCGAAAAATTTTTCTTATGAAAATCAAAATTTTTGGGTTTTTTTTTTTTAAAACAATTTTTTGACTTATAACCCTACAGCTTTATCCTTTTTTAATGATTTTTCACGGAACCCTTTAATTTTAGAATTTTTATATTGTTGAAATTTTGAGCGCAAAATTTAAAAAATTTCTTTGAAATTTCAATTTTTTTGATTTTTTCATTTTTTTTAAATTTGATTAATTAAAAATTTTTAAAATTTAAAATAATTTTTTATTAATTAATTAAAAATTTTTTGACTTAGAATGATTTTTTCACGAACAACAAAATCCGCATAACACAGGCCTAAAGCACCAATTTCGCCATCCAACGACGCACCTGAAAAAGCGTTTGCGAAGCTTCCTAGTATTACTAACCTCTAACCCTCCCCTAAAATTTAAAAAAAAAGCCCATCCCCACACCCATCCTTCCCTTTTGTAGCACAAACAATTTCACTTCTTTTCTCCTTCTTCGCATTTTAGAAATCCCCTCTAAATGTTCTTTCATTTTTGTAACACTGTCTAAGTTCTTCCTTAAATCATTATCCATCCACCTCTTTAATTTCCCTTTTTTCTCCTTTTGCAATTGCGGGGGAAATTTTCTAAAGCTTTTTTATTTTATCTTAAAGGGTCCCATATTGCACTTCCATATTCCCAAAAAAGGTCTTTTTAGAGGGATTATATGCTTAGCTTTTTGGGTGGTAGCAAAGATTCCATTTTACCACTAAAGAAAAAAATCTGGGAAATTTTTTTTCCTTCTTTTTTTTCGTGTTTTTGTGTTTGTTAAAACGATTCTGGGTAAACCGATCCAATTGGTGAAGTTTTCTGGAGACCTCAAAATCTTGAATAGAATGCCATGTTTTTTTAGCGCAATTTTAAAAATTTCAAAAAAATCACAATTTTACGATTTATTTTTATTTTTAAAAAAAAAATTCGACTTATAAATCTACGCTTTATCCATTGTAAGATTTTTCACAGTACCTTTATTTTATGACTTTATATATTCGTGTGATAATTTTAGCGTAACCAAAAATTTTTTCTCATGAAAAGCAGTTTTCGATTTTTTTTTAAATTTTTTCGATTAAAAAATACAGCTTATCCGAATGAATGATATTTTACAGAACCTTTAAATTTTTAAATTGTATATTCGTGTGAAATTTTAGCGGAAACGAAAAAATAGTTTATGATAATCGCAATTTTTCAATTTTTTCGATTTTTTTTAAATTTTTTGGACTTATAACACCGACATCTTTACCGATTTTAATTATTATTTCCAACCTTTAATTTATGAATTAATATATTCTGTGAAATTTGAGGTAAATTTAAAAAAATTTCTCTTTAAAAAGCAATTTACGCTTTTTCGCTTTTAAAAAAAAATTTTGCCCATCAAAACCGCCCAAAAAAACGTTTGCGAAGCTTCCAGTATTTTTTACAGAAATCCTTTTTGTGCTCATTTCAAAATGTAGAGAATTTTTTTGATTTTTACTTATATGTTCAACATGTTGTCCCAAATCTAATTTAAAAAAAAATATTATTATAAAATAAAGAGTTATTTTTTCCACTAAAGTGTTTTGCCTTGTGAGATAGTATAATATGTATAACTTAGTTTTTAAAACCCGTGACCTGTAATATACCTGGACATATATTGTGTGAGGGGGCGCCATTTGCAATAAAAAGAAAGAAAGAAAAGAAGAAAAAAAATTTTCATAAAAATTTCTAACTTAAAAAAATAAAATTTTAAAGTAGAATGTGTTTCCCTCCCGCCTTTGGGAAAGGGGTTTTGGTGATCTGGGCCCCAGACCCCGCTGAAATAATATCAAAACTAGGCCCATTAAACAAACAAATTTATGTATGGCATGCCTATAGGGGTTCTACAATTTATACTATAGTGCAATTTAACCCGATGTGTTGCCATCTTTCAACCCAGTGTTAAAGTGTTCTTTGTGGCAGCAAAAGGTTGGGACAAAAAAAATACTTCAAACTTTACCATGATTATGACTAGGAAAACGCTAAATCCCCCCGGTTGTGGATGAGCTTTTTTAAAATTTTTTTGTTGTATGGGATATCTTTTTTTGCAAAGTGCTTGTTTTGCTGCCTACCATTGTAGGTGATGTTGTCAAGCTTTTTTTACCCCTGTCAATTTGGTATTTTTTACCGTAAAAACTTTTATTAAAAATTTTTTTCCATGGATTTTGGCAACTATTCAATTTTTTTCAAAAAAGGATAATCACCAAACCTTAAGTCCATGTTAATATGAAACGTGTAGCCCACCCTTTTTTCGAATTGCCAAAAGGCACAAAAAATTTGCACAAAAATCAAAAAAATGTATTTAAAACTTTATTTTTATGGATTTTGGTAACTTTTTTTAACTTTTTTCTTTCAAAAGGTTATCATACCATAATCTTTAAAGTCCCTGATAATAGAACTGTACCCACCCGTTTGGTCAGAATTTGGGCCCAAAATTTACAAAAAAAGCACTAAAATCGAAAAAAAATCGTAAAAGTACGATATTTTTAAAAATTTCTTCGATTTTAAAAAACAATACACCCTAATTCGAGATTTTGAAGGTCCCGTCAAATTTTTATCAAGATGATATGCCGTTTGTGGGAGAGAGTTAACAAACAGACAGAAAAACAAAAACAAAAAAAAACACAAAAAAAATACACCCAAGCTAAATTTTTTAGGGGTCAGTGAAATTGAAGTCTTCGCTTCGCTCATCCAAATATTAAGTAAGGTGACCAGACGTACCGGTTTGACCGGTACAGTACAATTTTCAGAACACTTGTACCGGTGTCCCGAGAGACTGGTTAAAATGTTGTATTTGTACCGGTTTGCAATTTTGGAGGGGAAATGTCCCGGTATTCAGTTAACTGTACAATGTGGAAGGATAATGTTTCACGTGAAAAAATACACTTCTCTGATAAATACTAACAGTAATAACATTGAAATAGTTCTTCCACTTCCAAGAAGATAATTCATTTTTTCTAGGGGTGTGCTAGTATTATTCAATGATTTTGGTGCAGGTGCCGGGTCGCGCTCGAGTCTGAAAACGTAAATATCGCAAAAAAAAGTTACCTATTCTTGACGTTACCTTACCAACCCTGAATATGCATAATATTAACCTCAGTCTCTGATAGAGTGTGATTCAGCCTAGATGAATGACCTTCATAGTTGCATTTGTTTAAATCGGCATAACCAACACAGGAAAAATAAAATTGCTAGCATCATTTTTCTACTCCGTGCGCTGCGTGCGTGTGGCAAGGTGACGAACTAGGTGTATGTCAACAGACCATTCCAAACGTTGGAGGTTATGTTTCATTAGGATACTGTCATTGCATGTTATGTTTTGTCAGTGAGTTGTTTTGGATATTAAAATTCTTTATCTTATATTATTATTGTTATTTTATTTTAATCAACACAATTCTATTTGCATAAAAATTTAACTAGGCCCTAGGGCAAAGATACTATTATACACTTCGTTCTAGCCTAGCCTAGGGCAGCCTTCTTTAATCAATGGCTAGGACCAGGCCTAGTCTATGCAATTCTCTTTGGGGTTTGGGGGGGGGGGGGCTAGGTCTAGCTTCAATATTTAGCCATTAATAAAACAGGTAAATTCTTGTGATATGTGTTCAATTTGGGGAAACTAGGCCTAGCCTAGGGCTACGCGTAGCCTAGCATCGGCCCAACCCAGGTAGTGTAGCCTAGGCCTCCCTAGGCCTAGTATTTATAGCCCTACCCCCCAAAAGGAATATTAAAAGTATTTTTTCTAAAAGCCTTAGGTCTATAACAGTTGTCTTGTACGTATTTACTGTTTAGGTACCTAGGCCCAACCTAATTGGTTGGCTTACAAGTAGACTGTCTTTTTCCCGCGGGCTCTAATAGACCTACTTTACTTCAACATAAGACAATTCATAGACCGACTCATTTAATCAATACTTAGGCTAGGCCTACAAAACATTAAAATATTATTAATTAATAATTAGTCAAGCCCAGAACTCAGAAGAGCAACCAAGTAACGAAATTAGTCAGAAACAAGATTAAAGCAGACGACGTAGGCTAGGGCCTATCTGTGCTGTGCAGACGACAGGCCTTTAGTAATATTTTAGCTGATTGTATGAAAGTGGTATTGGGAAGATCGCTCATTGGTCAATAAAATAAAACCATTGTTGTCAACTGTGAAAACGAATAATGACTTGACATTTGTTTGTTATGTATTACTTTTAATGAATTTGATCGTCCAGATTACATTAAATTACTCTTGTAAACAATAATTTAGTATTTTTATTTAAAAATGCATCGTGTATAATTCATTAATATTTTAAAAGTACGTTTTCAATTAGACCTCCAATTTTGTTCTAGTGGTTAACATGAAAAATGGCCGCCGAACAGTGCCAAAAGGTCATTCAAAGTTGTGTGATTTGTACTCTACAAATTTGTGTTCTTTTTGGAAGTTCTGAACTTCTTTTGGCACACATAATAAAAATATGTCACCTTAATGTGTGTATCAATATTTTCATGTAACACCACTTATACTACTGAATTATGTCTTAGTCCAGCCCTAATAATATTTTTGCTCGATCATTAAAATGATCTAGAGAGAGATTACATTTTAAATCAATTAGATGTTACTCTTTAACTTTTGGAGCCAAATTATAGACATATCAATAAATAAAATTTATATTGACCGTTGTAAAAAAAAATGGTTTAAGAGTAAAAATGAAATTTTAAAAAGGACTAAGTACTCGGACTCGATACTAGAGTTATTTTAAGACTGACTCGACTTGAATAAAAAAATCAGGACTTGCACACCCCTAATTTTCTCAGTCATTATTTGCATTGATTTTGTTTATAGAAAATGAAAAATGAAAATGTAATAATCATGCAACTGAACTACGTTTTTTATTAATCTAGGTGCCCGTTAGGGCGCCGCAGCCAAGCCGCGGTGCGCTACACACTCAAGCACCTTATACACCAAGCAGAGTTGGGGTGATTTCGAGGTGTTACCCAGCCGTCATGTAACGTGATGTGAACTTGAAAACTATCACAATCGAGGGGATTTAGGTACCTGACAACACATGCCAAATTTTATTGGGGTACGACCATTCCTTCTTGGTGAAAAAATGGCTTGAAACATGCTCAAAATCACTTTAAGGATGTTAGCTACTCCTACTGCTACTACTGCTACTTACATCTAATACGTCGGCCCGCGATTCTGACCAGACGGGTGGGGCTACAATGTTCATATTTTACATGGACATTAAGGTTATAGAATGATAGTCTCTTTTGAAAAAAAAAGTTGAAAAAGTTTGTTGGAAGGCTTCCAAATAAAGGTTTTAAAATAAGCCTTAAACACTTGGCATATAATCAACAAGTAACCATAGTTACTTGACACTTGTTGACGGTATAAGCAGAGTTAGGCGGGAAAGTGCGATACGTAAACAAATAGCGGACATTTAAAATTTTTCTTCTTTGTGTGGAACGAGAAAAGGTGTCATTATACTCTCATAAAACAAATCAGAAACCGTCCCTGGCCTAGGCCCAGATGTAGAAAATTATTTATAATACAACAGTGTAGGTCTAAAGTTCCATTAGGCTATAGGACTAGATAAATAAATACTAACACTACATGTTTGACAAGCCCTAGGCCTTTCTTAGCCAACCCTAGGCCAGCACTTCCTTGTTTTGACACACTTCCCGCACAAATAACTAGTTTTGATTACTACAAGCCTAATGCAGATAAACAATGGTATGATAGTCCTAGGCTATTCCAAAATTTACGGCAATAATAAGCTTTTTCTTTACTTTTAATAACCTCACGCAATCTCCTGTCACTTTTAA
Organism: Sweltsa coloradensis; assembly: GCA_024449915.1. Taxonomy (NCBI): domain Eukaryota; kingdom Metazoa; phylum Arthropoda; class Insecta; order Plecoptera; family Chloroperlidae; genus Sweltsa; species Sweltsa coloradensis. The sequence continues at coordinate 577 of JAMZAV010013272.1, read as the reverse complement.
TAAAAATGTAAAACAAAGATGGTGAAAATTTTCAATATTCTTCTGATTATCTGATGATTTACATGGCTGTGGGTCAAGGCCGTCTAGATATATCGCTTCCCTCGTGTGGGTGCAGTGAAATAGGTGTAAAATTACATTAGTTGTGCGTTTGTTGTTACATGGGAAAGTTTTAATAGGATGTGAGTTGCCTAGACTTAACCAGTCCTTATACCGTCGTTATACCATGGTTATACCACCTATACCCAGGATGTACATGAATCCGGGCCTAGATATTTTACATCCTATTGTTATTGCTAATACCATAAAAATTAAATCAACTTTGATAAAAATATTATATTTTAACAAATAATTTTGTAATGGAACTTGAAAAAGTAATAAGATCACACACATAACAAAAACTTGTAGAAATACAGCCAAACCTTACACACTCAAAAGGAATGAGATCTAAAAAAAGGGCCAAGCTCATCTACCCTTCCACATTTGCGCATTCTTAATTCATAAACGTACAGTGTCCCATAACAGCATCCTCGAAAAGGGAATTTGTGCAAAATCAAAAAAGAATTGGAAACTACTGTTT
>JAMZAV010013271.1:0-14751 GCA_024449915.1 Sweltsa coloradensis | reverse complement strand
TTTTTTCAAAAAAAATTTCCCAAAATTGAAAAAAATTTTTAAAAAATAAAATAAGTTTGTTACATTTAAATTACAAAAACATTTATAAAATTCTAAAAATTTCCCAAAATAAAAGTTCTCATTAATAAAAAGTTCTCAATAAAAAAAAGTTCTCAGAATAAAATTAGCCAGCCTTTTATAAAAGTTCTTGTAATAGAAAGTTTTTTTTTTACCGTTTACCCCGCTTTCGTAATTTTAATATTGACCAGGTCCAGGGGCAGTTCTCCCCCGTTCCAATTTCCCAAATTCTCGCCCAAGTTCTCCCCACGTTCCAAATTTCCCAAAAATCCAAACGTTGAAGAAAATCTCCAAGCCCAAGACGTTCCAGTTCCGACGTTCCTTTTATCCTGGTTGATCTGCTCCAACCCGGACGTGAAGTCTCCTGGGAAGAAAAAGAAAGGTGTGTCTAAAGAATCCCCCCTTCTCGCTTGCTTCGTTTCGCTGATGATTTTGTGACGTACACAAAATTGAGTGTTGTAAGGGCTTAGGTCTTTACGCCCTGGGATTACCCCCAAAATGGGGGGTATGTTTTCGGTCCCACGGTTCAAAAACTGACTAGTTCATGATAAACTCGATGTTTTTTTGATCCCAAACCATTAAAAAGATCTAGAAAATCACCCCAAAAGTCACCCGGACTGTCTTTCCCGTGGAAGATTTATGCACGCACGTGCAAGTTGTGTTGCGCAAATGTTGATGAAAGTAATGTTTCCACACTCCAAAACTAGTTGACGTCACTGAATGACCAAGTTCGGGTGAACTTCCGAAAATGTAGCGAGTGAACGATAAGACATTCCATTCCCGCACTAAGATTCGACTGACATGTTTTTTTTTGATTCCTGCCACAAGTAAAACGACATCGATTACGAAATACCCCGCAGCTCCCATGACACGCGGATCAAGCAAAAACACTGTCTTATTTATTACCTGGCTGATAAATTCAAACACAATAAAATGAAATTTATTGGCTAAATATTCTGTAATTTTTTAAAATGTAATTAATTATTTAAATAATTATACAAATTTTAAAAGGGGGGGAACAAATTAAAATTTTAAAAATCTTTGAAATTTTTCTCATTCAACCCAAAAAGGTTTTCAATTTCATTTCTTGTTTTCAACAAAAGGTTTTTCGCGGAATCACTGCAGAAGAATGCACGAACAAGGTTCGGGAAAGGCCTACTGGTGCCGTACAAAACAATAAAACCCGGGAAATTTTCCCCAAAGGGGGGGGAGAATTGAGTATGACACTATTCCTTCATTTTTAAAATTCAATTCAAAGATTGGGTAATTATTTGGGGCTTATGCTCTAAAATCAAAAAATCCGACTTCTAATTATCGGGTACATCTTTGTTTTTCGACCCGAAATAGCACTCAAAATGCACCACACTTTAATAATCACTCATTTTTGTAAAGTCAGCTCACACGATGTGACAGATTTGGGGATCGCTCGCATCCTTCCGAAAACACAGAGAGGAGAGAGAAGAGAGAGCGGACAGAGCTACTGGGAGGAGCGAGGGGGGAATGGGTGCAGTGAGACAAATTACGGGCCGGTCTACAACGACAATATGTGGTGCGGCGGGGGTTACAAGTTATTTGCAGTGCCGCTTTTGACTTTACTTGGTACTGGGACTGCTGGGGCCGGGAAATTTGAAAGTACGCAAATATATGCTAACCTACAAAAATTGTAGCTTCTACCGCTACAGTATGCCCCTTAATAAAATACTGGGTACTGGGGGCTACTGGCTTTGCACACGTAAAGTAGCCTCTACATGTGCGCGCTACTTGTAGCGTGCTTTTTCCCCAAACTGATCATAGGCTTCTAGCTAGGCTGTCAGAGGCCCCCCCAAAATTTTTTAGTCAATATTTGGCTCAAAACGGTCTCATTTGGGTTCTAGTTTTGTCTTGAGTGCCCTTGCCGGGCCCTAATAGTTATAAAGTCTGCCAAAAGAAAGCGCTGCAATCTTCCGACTTCCTCACAGGGCACCAACAGTACAACAAAAATAAATTAAGAAAAAATTGGCTTTAATTTAATCTTTAATCTTAATTTCTTGATAAAATTAAGTGTTTCCTATTATGAAAACTCATTTTATCATCGATTTGAGAATATTCGCAATTACGTTCTTCACTTTTTTTTTAGGAAAATATAACTATAATTTCCAATAAAAACGTGCTTGAAAATTTGTTCTTCCGTTGGTATCCATTATCATTCCCAGCCTGTAGCTCGAGCTGCAGTTTGTCCATTTTCTAGGGCCTACAAGATTCAGAATTGGACTCGACTCGGAATCGAAATTGAGTAATTTTTAGGATTTTGAATCGGACTTGACTCGAAATAAAAAATGAAGAATCGCTCAGCCCTACTTCTAACTATTATGCACACAGGGAGGCAGGGATCAGGGAGGGGGGAATGCAAGGCCCAAGCTTACTATCATGCACATGTGGATTAACTTACGTTTCCTCCAAGACGCTGTTGATAATGGACGAGATAATGTACCGGAATAATCTTTAGCATGAAGACTCGAGCTAGGTCCAACTTGTAATGTAGATCATTGTAAAGCGATTCCATGTTTGCTGAACTTCCCAGGCATTCCAGTTTAGCATACATCTCTGGACTGTATTTTGGTAGAAGTTGACAATACTGTGGACATATGAATAATATGAAGATCTTGTAAGGCTAGGCCTTTATGGGCTAGAAACTTAAAAAAAATTATATAATATACAATTAATAAGGCCCCACTTTTACACTAACAAAATGGTAGTGTTGATCAAACTGTAAATTTGATATGCTACCACTAATTATTGATTAAACCCTTATTGGGAAGGCACTTTCTAACTAGGCCTATATTACAATCGTAATAGCCTATAAGCCTATATCCCAAAGGACGAAACGCGTCGTGGATTAAGGTAACAACTTTAAATTAGCTGCAGTTGTCATCAGCAGGTGAAAAGTTTTGTCGCCCCCAGCCCTTCAGGCTGGGATTTATGTTCTCTTTGCTTTCCCAACCTGTCAACCCTTCTCCAATCTAAGTAGCCGATAGGCATTTTTCACACTAGAACTTTACTGGTAGTGGTAAGAACTAGCAATGAGATTGGGTACCAAAAACCTGATTCTAGTCCAGCTCTATGCAACCATGGTCTTCTTAAAAATGTCACTACTACCCTACCATTTCATACAAATTTCAAATGCAAATTTAAAAAAAAAATTGCCAAGTACAATATTACTACTCTTGCTGAACAAAAGGAGATATTTTTAACCAAGTTTTAAATTTTTTCTAGAAAACGAATCTGAAAATGATTAGTGATTACCTAAAAGTCATAAACAAATGTCATTATTAACACTCGCACAAAACTTGAATCCAAGGGGCAGAGAACAAACCCCGTCGCCCGTGTCATCGAGTGACTCCCGTACTTATCGACACATTTCATAAATCCCAATAGCAGCCACCGCACACAAAAAGTACTAAATCGCTGGATGCCACAGTCCCCCCGCGTGTACACTAACGTCTTGGTTAAAAGAGGGGTCATGGAACACGTGGCACGCGGGAGTGTAATTCCGGGAAACGTGCTCAGGTTTCACGGCAGTGTCCAGTATTGAATCACCACGTCCTCGAGTTGTTTCATCAAAATTTTTCAGATTGGTCCCCCCTTCCTCTCACAAGTTTCAACAGTTTCCCATTTTCTGTCCATGGCCCCATTTTAAAAACTGTTCTGGCGTTAGGGAAACCCCTATAAAAAATTAAAAGGAACATGAAATTCTAAAAAAATATGTCCTGCCTGGTGATCAAACCCCGGGTCCTTGCAAAACCTAAACAGCAATAGGGGTAACACAGGTGCACTGCATCATTTTTACCCTTTACAACACAAGCAACTCTCACTCGAAAGTCCGGGCTAAGTACTGTATCCGTTAGGGCAGCGTTTCTAAACTTTTTGTTACATACGGACCCCTTCAAATTCAAAAAATCTAGGACCACCATTTTTAAATTTGATCAGTTATGGTTAGTAAAGTCTACCTTTATTCATGGTTGTAAACTATCTTTAAAATGTAACCCCCAAATGAAGTAATTTTTTAGCAATTCCTCCCAAACCTTCACGGCTTGTGCAATTGGCTTGCACTCCCACTTTTCTCCATTTTCAGCCCACCTTAGTACAACCGACCCCTAGATGATCCATGCTGGGGGCCCCAAAGGAACCACGTGGAGTAGACATTCGTCTCGGCCGACTATTTCATGATTCATAGCAGTACTGTACGGTGGCCGACCTCGGAAAGCTTTGCGTGCTTACCCCAAAATTTGTCACAACTTTTCGTATTATGTAGTAGCAAGAAAAAAATTTTTTCTGCGCCTAACGTAGGCTTATTGCTGGAATTAATACTGTTTAATTCTTTTCAAAAGACAACTCTTTTTTTTATTTATTTTCAAATTTAGAAATATTGATTTATTTGTCATCTATATCTAAATTTAGTAATGCCCCCAAAAAATGTTTTTAGGGAACACTCAAACCCTTGGACCATGGGGTTTAATAGTAATGGCAAAAAATGGGACCAAGTTTGCCCAAAAATCACACTAAGATTTCTGGGCCCCCAAACTTTTCAAAGGGGTATGAAACTTAATTGATTAGTTGTAGGGTTATAGCTATTTTTTTCTTTTATCAGCAGGGTTTTTATTTCTTACAACTGATTAGTAAATGTGATTGGGGATTATTAAGATTCTCGAGGGTCCTGAGGCGGGGGGAGACGGTTTAGACGCTCAGCTTTCTGTTTTTCTCTTCGGTAACGGTTAATAACAACCCCTTATCAATTTCACACCCCATTAATAAGAATAAACTATGTATCAGTACACTACCTATTCCTTAATTTTAATTTATTTTGAATTAAAAATTATGAAATAACTGTAATTTACTCCTTTTAATCAACTTCGGGAATTTATTCCAAATTAAAGGATTTTTTAATGCAAATTTGCATACTGATAGTGGGTATCAAATTTTAAAATTTAAATCAAAAGTGAACCCAATTAATTTGGGTTTTAATCTAAGATAAATGGATTGTGGAAATTTCCGAATTGAAATCCATTTTTGGATTTCCCATTTTTTGCATTTGGGACTTATAGGCCTATGTTTTTTTGCAACCAAAAGCGGATTCAATATAAAGTACTTTATTAACATTCATGCAAAATTTGCTAATGATATTACCAACTGTTGAGCAGAAATCATAAACACCTGATTGCGCGCATTTGAGTTGGGCCAAGCTCAGCTTAACTTAACTCACTTTGGGGAAGATTCTCTTCTCACAACTTTGCAACTTTTTGAATTGATAAATATTTTTGTTGTATGATCGAACGTTACGAAACAATGAATATACGTAATAAAACTTTTAAGTGTGTCGCTACCGGTTGATGATATTTTTATTGATCGGGTTGTTTTGTAGTGGTAGAATTCAACGATTGATGATATTTTTCTGTCGACATTTCAAAGACCATGTTGTCTTCTTCTTCTTCAGGACTTGAAATATAATGTGCTACAAAACAACCCTATCAGTAAAAATGTAATGAATAATAAGTTTATTTTTAAAAAATATATGGAATGTAGCGTGATTTGACAGGGATGTTGATCTGTGTCATACATAGGCCTATGTAATCAAGTAGGCCTATGTTACCATGTGAATATATGAGGTTAATTTTGACTTTTAATTTACGCTCCAATAGCTTGAACGTTCAAAATCAATAAATAATGTATACCAAACATTACAATGCAATCGATTAGGGATGGTACGTGTACACGTGTACCGTTTTTCGTGATCGGTAAACGTTTTTTATGTAATTGTGGTGTGATGAAAGGAATGCCAAAGGCTGAATCATGTGAGAAACATGTAGAGATAGGGTAGGAGACCAACAGCTTACCTGAAGTGGAGTAGGCGCGCCGTGATAGAAGACATAAACACAATTAAACAAATAACACTACATTTCAAATGTTTGTGTTTACGTGACCCTTTCTCAGTGAGTAGAGAAGAGTTACTGAGGTGAAAAACTAAAGCTAGGTAGCCATTGGCTAGGGTGGGGGTGGGTGAAGTGAAAGATGAGTGGGGTGTGTGGAATGGGTGACAGGGAGGGGTAGAGAGGAGGAGAGGAGGACTACCTAAGGTTTAAGTTAGGTTGTGGCGCGATTTGCAAATCCATTGGTAGGCCAGTTCCATCTTCTCAGTTCTCCATCGTGTACAGTGGGAGGGAGTGACCTGATGACACAAACTGTGAAACAGGTCACGAAGGGAAGGCCATGCCCATTGGCATGCAATGCCACAGGTTTTCTCGAGGTTCTCATCTCTTACATCCTGTCTGTGCCCATTCATTCGGGTTCGGAGAGTGGTAAGTCCAACATACTCGCGGGACATCGGTGCATCGAAGTTGGTAGACGATGTTTGCTAGTGCCACAGTTGTTGTTGTTGCGTATGTCATAGGTCTTGTTAGTGAGGTGGGCAGAGAAGGTCTTGACTGGTTCATGCATGGGGCACGTCTTGCATCTGGGTCTGTGGCAAGGGGAGGAACCGTGCATGACCGCTTCTCCTTGTTGGACCTTCTGTAGATCTCTCCTCACTAATAAGTCACCAAGGTTGGGGGGACGCTTAAATGCCACCCTAGGGATATTCTGGCTGAGATCTTGAGTCATGGGTGACGCAGCCAGATGTGACTCCCCCCTTGAAGGATGGCATTTAAACGTTGGAGACCAGGGTGCCACCTGGTGACTAGTGGGACGATGTCGGTCTTGGTGTTAGGTTGGGTGGGTGGTGGTGTGACGGTGTGCTGTCTGGTCAGTCGTTGATGGACCTGTTCCTCCGAATAACCTCTGTTAACGAAAGCACGGAGTATCTTCTGGAGGTAGCACTCCAGATCCTGTTTCCGTGGATCAAATTTTGCGACCGCGGGCAGCCAGCGAGGAGGGTAGGGAACGTTTCGTGTGGGCAGGGTGGCAGCTTTCTCTGTGTAGGTACAGCTGTTGGTTGGTAGGTTTGAGGTGAACCACTGTCCTGATGATCCCATTCTCCAAGTGGATGTCGATGTCCTAGAAAGTTGACTTTCTGCCCAGAAGAGTTCCACGTGAATTTCACCGGATAATTGCTGTTCAGGGTCTGGAGCGCCACCTTCAGCGTGTCTTCTTCATGGGGGCAGATTTTTATCCTGTGTGCGACCCGCCGAACGATGTTTTCCTCGTGAGTCAATTTAAGCGCGAGCGGCGAAATAGTTTCCTATTTCGACCCCTTCTCCTATTCACCTCGAGGCTAGATTGCGTTGAGTCATCGAAAATCGTAGTCGGCAATGAATCAACAAAGCAAGTGGCTTTTGCCGTTCTTTCTTTCTTGCAGGTACTCAAGATGTAGGCCTACAAAATGTTGCCAAACTACTGTGTTGTAATGATCGCTTGCATGGTCGCTCATTTGTCAAAATAAATCTTACTAATTACTATATCTTCAATTACTTATTTCGTTAATCTTCAAAAAATATTCTTCTTACGCCTACTCTGTAGTTGATCACGTAATTTCAAATCGCTCTGTGCAGTGTGCGTCCGGCCACTGGCCAGCAAGCGGCACGCGGCAGTGCACAGAGCAGCAAGCGCACGTCAGCCGCCCGAGTACTCTCCCCACCCCCCTTCCCATCCATCCGGCAACTCGCAAATTATACGTCTTCTCGACTTGTAGTGTAGGGAAAGGGACTCCGGAAGGGCTCTTTAATTATTGGTGCTTGTGGGGTAATTATTATGCAGAAAACAAATAATGTTCGTAGAACATATGTCTATCAAAAACTAAAAGTAAACACAGCTATAGCGCCTGTAGGACGTAAACGTGTACACGCTTTTTTGAGTAGAGTGTGAACGTTTAGTGAAATACACGCTTTTTGACATCCCTACAATCGATTATTTGCGGACCACTAGTTGTGAACCACTGGTATAGAGTTAGGGTAGGTAGGCTATTATACTGGTAACTACTAACTAGGGCTGTGAATGGGTACCTGCTTGTTGATAATAACCCGGGTAAATAAATGAGCCGTCGGGTTACCTACTCGTACATGAACTGTTTTCGCACCAGTTACAGTCAGTTTCAACCGTCACGCGCAGCGGCCGGCAGTAGGTGTTTCCCATCAATAATTAGCGCTCGGGTTTGTTGGTGTTGGAGCTCGAGTGACGTAACCGACACTGACTAGAGCCGAACAATATGTGCAGTACAATGAAGACCGCCGTTGTGCGTATCACCATTCACTGTAATCGGCCAATGGCTGATAAGTGACTGGCGGAGATGTTTTAATAGTAATAATAATAATAAAAAAATGATTTATTGTCATCATAGTAGTGTCTAAATTTTGCAAGAGAACAGCCTTACAGAAGCTTCCAGCACCATCAGTTTTCTTTTGAAAGCAAGTTTTCAACAGCTGGACTATCGTTAACTAAAAGAAAACGAACATCTCTTACGCCCGAGACAGTCCAATTGTTTACGTTCTTGACCAAAGATTGGATTGTATATCTTGAAAAGTGATGAGACGAGTAATAAATAATGCAAAAAATTGAGTAACGCTTTGATTTTTTTTGACTTCTAAGATTATTTAAAAATTAAAATGTCGTAATTTTAAGTAATCATCTAATCAATTCGGGGACCCATAATATTCAGTAATTTGTAAAAACCCACAGAACACAAACTTGACTGCGGGCTTTAAGGCCCTTTAGAAGTATTATCCTTGACTGGGTTTTTTGAAACAGGTAAAATTAGAAGGACTTTATTAGGGAAACAAAAAAACCAAGAAAATATTTGACATTTGAATAAAAATTTGGGCTAAACACCACTAAAATTTTTGTACAATTTATCGGTCAAAACTTTTCTGCAAACAAACTGAAACCTAAGTTTGGGTATAATAAGCATAGTATAGGATGTAGGGCCTAGCTTTCAAAAAAGCAGATGGTGTATTCGTAGCTCGATAAACTTTAACAGTACCTTGAAAAGTACGCACTGCTTTAATGAGGTCTTCCTTGTATTGGTTGGACTTGGAAAAATGGCGGACTATTTTGGACTGGTCTGGGCCCGGTTGTCTTGCCGTAGAGCACGCACAAGTCCCGGAGAAAAGGATAGTGATTGAGGTAGTTGTTGTAGATTTAGGGGGGGGGGTTCGCCGAGCTTCTCCGGCGTAATGTTCCTCGCCTAGAACGAAACCAACGGGAACATGAGACCGTTGCTCGAGTTTAGCAAGGAATGTCAACCTAGACAAGCACATCCCCGAAAAAGTAGCAAAAGTTGTCTATTTTATAAATAATTTCGTACAAAAGTAGGGATGACAATAGATAGTAAAATTCAGAACAGGTTCCAGCACTCAAATTACCCAGATCCTGTAACGTTACGATGTGTGGAAACTGGAAACGCTTTTTCCTACTGTACTACAAGTTGGTTTGAAGGTCATTCCAGAATGAATTAATGAAGGTCTACCGACTGACTAGTTTTCCATCCGTCTCTGGAAACTTTTGCAATAATCGTACACAAATAAAGAATCACGTTGATAACAGGCAATGATCTTCATGCTACATTACACTGTACAGGCAGCGTAACTCGCCGTACGTAGGCCTAGGCTTACGTGCAGACGTCAGGGAGCGAGCCTGCATACCTACCATGGACTCGCAGGGAGTGGTGATGCGGGTGAATATCAGGAAGACCAGGTGGCTCGCCCGGTGAAACTTCTCCCAGAGAGCGTCGTCCTCGGGGAACGTGTCGAGCATGTAGTACGGGGTAGCTTCCTGTAGGAACGAGATGACGGCCTTCATCGCCTTGTCATTCCTCGTTAGCTCCAACCAAAACCTGGAGACGGGAAACAGAGCTGTAAGACACACATACCATGAGCCTTTAGGTGACTGGGTTGGGAAAATAACACCTTATTTTATTTAGCCCGACATTTCTATTTACTTCATTTCATTTTTAAATTAATAATTTTTTTAACTTACCGGTACATCGTTCTCAATGCATTAAAAGTTCCTTTCAGGCAAATTCAGTTTTTAAAACATGGTTAGAATATTAGTGCCATCATTGTTGTCCGTCATTATTAAGACAATGAGCAAGAGTCAACCATGTCTACCTCAACAATGCGAGGCGACCGACTGCAAGTTTGAAAGAGACAAAAAACCGACATGCGCCTCGTTTTGCCAGCCGCAAAAAAGGTGCAGGGCAGCGAAGTCATGTTGACCAATCGTTCCTACGATTATGAGAAATATTTCTTTGATTGTCCCTAAAATCATAACATATTTCAGTTCAGTGATTTCAAACGTTCCCATAAAGTTTCATCAAGATCGGAGTAGCCGTTTGCCCGGTCGTGGGTCAAATATGTCACATGTAGGTACCTATTGAGGCTATTGCATTAAAAATCGGGGGAAAAATTGTAAAGTATGATATTCATGAGAAATGATTGTGCGTGAGCGTGAATGCTTTGAATAAGTACCGTGAATTTGTGTAATAATTGGATGAGCGTAGCGAGCGAAGCGAAGATTCCATTTCACTACACTGGAGAAAAAAATCCGGAATGTTTTTTTTCTTTCTTTCTTTCTTTCTTTCTTTTTTTGGTATTTTTGTCTGTCCACACGATTCTGGCTAAACCAATACTCCGATTGCGAAGAAATTTTATGGAGGCTTTCGAACTGCCACGTTTTTGAGCGCAATCGGGAATTTTTTTCTCATAAAAAACGCAATTTTACGCTTTTTTTTGATTTTTTAAAAATTTTCTTCGACTTATTTACACCTACATGCTTTATCCGATTGTAATGATTTTTTCACAGATCCTTGATTTTAGGAATTATTATATTCCTGTGAAATTTAAGCGCAATCGAATAATTATTTATGAAAATCGCAATTTTACGTTTTTTTTTTTTTTAAATTCGACTAATAATAAAAATAAAAAAAATAGGCCTAAGTTAATTTTTTATTTAATTTAATTTAATAAAAAAAAATTTCTTCGACTTAGTAATAATTTTTCACCGAACAACAGAAAATCCGCATAACACATGGCAGCTCAATGCACCAATTACGCTCATCCAACAACGCGGCGGGACTTAAGCGTTTTCCTAGTAAAAATATCACGCATGTATTGTGACACGCGTGACCGTGCGCGACACTTAATGCTCCAGCGCGGAACTAGTCCTTCATATCCGCAAGGCCAGGCCACCCTCCTCTTAGCTTGCCTTGAGTCGCACCCTGCACTAAAATTCAGCCATGAATATGCAGACGAGAGAGTAATAAACCAACAATCTCTCGAATTTATTGTCTGTCAGTCACTTGTATTCATCTCAAGTTAATTATTTGTTCACAATCACCGCTCCCTCGAGAGGAGAGGACAGGATGTCTGCCATCTGACAGTGCGAACATGACCAGGTTGGTGGCGATCGGATTAGAAGGGTGCATACTAGATGCTCCTCAAAATAACAACAATTGAGTATATTTCTCGATTTGGATAGTCGGGAAACACTCCGTAGGTGGAATTGGTTAATATTTAATACAATCCAGAAATTAAAAAATCCATCCCGATCGGGGTTCGAACCCGAGTCTCCCACTTTCCGGGTGGACGCCTTAACCAACTAGACCACCGAGACGGTAACTATTTAACTTCTGTATTGTCGTTACATTATAGAACTTGAATGGATGAAACAATAAAGCATCGAAAAACTGTTGCTGTTGAGTTGACCTAACAAACATATTTATAAAACAAATTGAGAAATATACCTTCGCTCTCATAACCTGCGTAAGGTAATGACATTAGGCCTATAAATATGTTTGTTTATGTTGACCAAACAAACATATTTATAAAAACAAATCGAGAAATATACCCTCGCTCATACCTGCATAAGGTAATGACATTATAAATATGTTTGTTTGGTCAATTCAACAGCAACAGTTTTTTCGATGCTTTATTGTTCCATCCATTCAAGTTCTATAATGTAACGACAATACAGAAGTTAAATAGTTACCGTCTCGGTGGTGTAGTTGGTTAAGGCGTCCACCCGGAAAGTGGGAGACTCGGGTTCGAACCCTGATCGGGATGGATTTTTTAATTTCTGGATTGTATTAAATATTAACAATTGAGTAATCGTGAGTACGCGTGATTGCTTGATAATGCTAGTTGTCGTGTCTGAGCGAGTAAAGCTAAATAAAAATTATGTTATTCGTGCGTGACTGCATGAACAGAAAATGAGTTTACGTTGTAACGTTACGTGAGTGAAAAATTGATCACGCAACCACATCTAGGCCTAGGTTGTACCAAAAAACTTGGCAGTTAGTTCAGAGATTTTGAAGGTATATATATATTATAATATTCAGAGATTTTGAAGATATAATATATATATATGGATTGTTGTAGGTTTTCGCGGCCCGTCATAGGATAAAAACAAGGATCTTGGGTAAAACCGCGTCGATTTTCGATGCGGTTTTACCCAAGATCCTTGTTTTTATCATGTATATTTGAGCGCAAACAAACAGAAAAAAAAACTCAGGGTAAGTGAAATTGAAGTCTTTGCAGCACTCATCCAAAAATGCATTAGGCTTAAGTATTGAATCTTAGAACCAAGAGCTCGGTTTGTCTCGTTATCTCGTGTCAAATAAGATCACTTCAGCAAAAGCGTGTGAACTTTACAAGCAAATTTGAATACCGACTGTCAGAAAAATTACAAAACTAAAGCCACACATTAAAGGCCTAGGTCTACATAGGAACACGAAGCTTACGTTTTTTGATCTAATCGCAATAGCCAAATGAGGTTGTCGTTGTAAATCTCCATCCGTTCCAGCCAGTCATCTTTGGCTCCAATGGGAAACGCTCCGTTTTCCTTCAGATCTGCTGGAGACTGGTAGTGGAGTGTGGTATCTCTGGCATCTCACCGTTGGACTGAAAAACAAAGACAAGATTCAGGTACTATCCATTTATGTTCCACAGGAGTACAAGCAAAATTATATCAGAGGAAGTCTACTGAAAATATTCAATGCAACGATTAGGGCCTAATGTTGCGTGCTTTAAGACTTGGCTTAAAATGTAGGGATAGGTCAGTAAACATTTAAATTCATTTCGTTTTAATTACCTTATAAATTTAGCTATTATAGGCCTACTGATTGTTTTGTTAAAGTAAGCCTTAGGCTAGTCTTAATCTAACAGACGTGTTTCAAACTGTGTAAATTGTTAAAGAAGCATAAATAAATAAACAAATATTTCCTTGATAAATAAATAAATATTTAGTGGACTGTGACTGTGAAGGTTTACTTATTCGTCTCGTAAAGTAAAAATCAATAGGTATGCCCATAACATGAATTTCTTCTAAATGTGATTTTGTTTTCCTCCTGGTATGGCAAGTCATCCAATATAGTGATACTTTTGGTGCATGTTATTACATCCTAAGCTTGCAAATGGCATCAATTGCGCATAGGAAGTTTCTATGTGTGATGAGGCTGGTGGACCCGAAAGAAACCTAAACGCAATAAAAATATTAGGCCTACATTATACAAACCTACATTTTATAGCCTGTTTAATTAATAGCGGTTAGCCTGCAGCCTACCTGCTATTGAAAATAAAGAACCAAATTAGTCTTTGGCCCTATCTAGGATGATGACACAGACGGAGACGACTACGACGTGGGGGAACACCTTCCCTCCCCATACGCTTGTGGCTGGTTCTGACCAGCACAGGCCTGTCCACCCCTTTGTCCCCCCCCGCGTCATCCCTTACGTCCCTCCCTTCGTCTCGATTAGCCAAGTTGCATAAATATGAGACGTAAAGCAATATCCAATCAAACTAAAGGTCGATGCTCAATTGCCCGTTTACAATGACGGGAAGGAAGTTTAATAATGTTAGCTTATGTCACGGTACACAATAAAGCTTCCCGTTCCCATGTCCCTATCACAACAACGGGAACTTTGCCAAGTTTTAACTTTCCAAACGTTCCAGTTCTGTACATTAGGCTACCGGAACCTATCAGAATGTAAATTGTCCATGGCCTGTTAAAAGTGTCACCATTTTAACAGCTGATTGAGAATGAGAAATGAGAAATAAATAAAATCAAATTGAGTGGAATAACAATATAACAATCAACTTCACAAGCTTAATGTGCATCGAAGTCCTTAACGTTACTGTATTCCCGTTGTCGTTCCCATTATCGATACCAGGCAATTGTGCATCGACCTGAACTAGAGAATGAAACCAAAATGGGAACTCTTGTCGGGTAAGCGGTGTCCAACTTTCAACCACACTTTTTTCGCAATAAAATCAATGGAAAACAACTACAAATTAGAAATAAATGTGTAAAATTCAATATCAACAATTTATATCAATTACCACTTTGCAAAAATCAACAATTACATAGGTGAACACAATGTTACTCACAGACTAATTTCACTGTTATTAGTAGATCACGGCGGCCATTTTAGCAAAGTCTCTCCATTCTCCGACGTACCAACCAAAACACACCAAACTTACGTTTAATTCTGTCCGTTTTTGTTTGTCCTGCGGTCCCTGTCGTGTTTGTTTGTTTGTACCTCATTCTCTTCTGGGGGCCAGCCCCCTGGCCCCCGCCGGGGGCTCTGGCCCACAAACCCCCGTGCTATTCGACTATTTAATTGTTTACTTAACATAACATGACAATTATAAATTTTCTATTAGCAATAACCACAATATCGCAAAAAGGTTGGTACCTACCTTCAGCTCAAAGTTGACAATGACAGACAAAAAAAAA